>CM031239.1:539703772-539994905 GCA_018340775.1 Taxus wallichiana var. yunnanensis
TGTCTTATGTTGATCTTCTGGTGTGATGAGGATTTTATTATAACCAAAGAAACCATCCATAAGAGATAGTATTTTGAGTCATGTTGTTAGATTGGCATGATGATCCATTGTAGGTAGCGGAAATCATCTCTTTGACATGCGAGATTAAGGTCCTGAAATTTTGTACGGATATGTAATTTCCTAGTGGATTTAGTGATGGGTATGATATTGGAAACCCATTGGGAATAATCAATAGGTAGTATGAAATTGGTTAAAATAAGACATTGAAGTTATTCTTTAACTAATAATGTGATGTGAGGATTCATCCTACATAATATGGATAATGATAATAATATGGATAATGATGTTAGGGTCTATACCAAACATATCACTTTGAAAGACCATGTGAGGGCTTGACTATGCTTGGATAATAATGTAGTGTGTTCCTAGAGTTCATGTGGGTCTAAATATTGGAATATTTTGACAATATGTGGTTCTTATGATGTGTCGTCGATGGTATATTTGTTTAGAAACATATATGTGTCGGGGTGATATGTTTTAAAGATAGTGATCTACAACACCCATATAGGTTAAGATAACATCGTCATCATGACAACAGAGAACATCGATAGTGGGGTAATACTCCTCTATTATGTGAGGTAGTGTTAAGGGAAGATATTCATTCTTACCATTAGCTTGGTAAGTCAGTGGTCCCAATGTGATAACATTGATTAAAAATGTTGGGAGGCATGGATATCGTATCATCATTATCAAAGGATAGGTATGATAATTTTAATGGGTATCGCTGAGATTATGATGTAGATGGTGATGGATTAGAAGAAGATGCTTTGAAGATGATATCATGTTTTCTCGTAAGGCTTCCTCAAGTATTCAAATGTTAAATTGTGTGGACCTTGTTCAAACCTATCAAAACCAAAAGATTTCCACGCATAATGGTTAAATTAAGTATGAGAAAAGTGAGGTTTGTCTACGAATGAAAATTCTAAAAAAATTGGTTTAGCATGTGGTTGATTGTCAAGAAGAGAGGAGGGATGATTGATGCCTCCATAAAAATGTTGTTTTTAAAGAAATGGGGGTATCAAGGAAATAATGTTTCCCATGTCAGCTTCATACATGGGTTGTTTGTCGGTCGACCATATATTTTATGTGTATGAGTACATTAAGAGTTAGGATTCAATACTCCCCAATGATATATGTTTCATAATGTCCTCAAAGGATCAATCATCTGGTAATTTGGAAGTGGGGATAGAGAAACTTATAGAGGCTTGGTTTGAAGATGTGGAGTTAAGGGAAGAAGCATGTCATTGGGCCTATAGGTCATATGAAAATATTTAAATAGATTGGGATTGACAGAACAATAAATATCTTACCTTTGTGTCTTTACTTCAAGCACCGATGTAAGTTAGATGGGACACAAGACATGACACGGATCCAGAGATGACCTACTAATATTTTATATTAGAATTATCCTTATATAAGATAAAAGATTTCATGGAGGCTTTTGACACCTATTTTGATATGAAAGATAATTGTGCCTATGGTTGGAGAAAAATTATCATTAAATGGTGTGTAAGACAATGAATCATTAAGTGACAAAGATATTAGTTAGTTGGAGATTTTTAAAGATGTGTATTGATACAAGCACCATTGTCAATCACAACTCTTTTAACTATAATATCGTTGATCTAGGAGGTTATGAGGAGGGGTAGGTCATGATACTCAAGCTATATTAATGGAATCTCAGATTCATCGAATGTGAAGGCAATAGACATTTTCATGGAAAATTCAAAGTTGGAAAATGGTTAGGGCTCATATGATGGTACCGAATGGCTTGAAGGGATTTTATCATGGTTTTTTGGTGCTGTGGGGATTTTAGATAAGTTTGTAAAGGGAAATATTGAAATGTGATTCATTTAATAGTTTGAGAACAATATTTCATATAGATTTCATTGAATGAGTGTGGGGTGCCACCAGGATGGAGACCTTGGCTTTAGGAGATGAAGGATTGGATGGTTCAGGGGGAGTGACATAAATAGATATTTTAGGTTTGTTTTGGTTCTTAAATTTCAAATATGAGGTGTAGGATATCATGGCTATATGTAAGATATAAATTTAGAATAAATGGGAATTACTAGAAGGGGAAATGTATTTCTTGGCTAAATTACTAGAGGGTACTTCAAGATAGTCAAGTTTAATGGCGGGTTTGATTTGGTTTCTTAATCTTGTTGTTTTGGACTTAATAGGTGGATGAGGATAGATTTTATTTTCCTCAAGGAGTCATTTTTAAAAATCTTCTAGATCATGGTGTGAATTTTTTTATAGTCCTCTATATAATTTCCTTATATTAAATGATAAGTTAAATATCGCGATGAGGTTTGTTGAGATGATAATAAGGAAAAATGACCTTAGATGTTTTTAATGGTTTAGAAGGATGATATACTTGAAGTGTGTCTTATGTGGCACATTAAGTGTGGGTTTGAGGAAAATTTTAGATTCTAAGATAGTAACTATATTTTTAATGAGGGATGTGGTCCTAAAATAGAGGGTACAAATGTTGTATCATGTCCTATGTTTGTCTAGTCTTGTGAAAGTTCTATATTTTTGTGTAGATGACTTGTTAGTTTTTATATAGGACTACCAAGGTTTTTAATTTGATGTTGCAAGATCTTGTCTTTGGAAGGGTTGTTTATGATTTTGGTAACAAATTTATTTTATTGTGATCTCAAAGGGGTAATATCAAAAATAATTGTCTGAGTAAAGATGGCAAGGTTTGGTTATTTTGAGGTACACAAATTCAATATCTTAGTATTAAGGAGATATGAAGATTATTATTGGTTATCCTTTGTTTCAATCATAGAAACACATGGTATAGTAGGTGTAAGCAAGAGCTAGTTCATGGTGTTGATGATATGAGAAATAGAATTTACAACCCCTATAAAAGTAATTTGAATGTTAACTAGGGATGATTTGGAAACATTTGTTTGAACACATCCATCATTTGATTAGGAGGTACATTAATACTGTCAACCTATATCTTACCTCGATCGATGAGATCTTGGAGGAAATTTCTAAAAGAGTACCATCTCTCAATGTCATGTCCTTAAACCTGGTAATATTTAAAATATTCATCACCCACATACCATGATGGTTTAGGGTCAGATTTATCAATGGGTCAGATGGGAGGGATATTTATCATGAAATATACCATGATTTATTCAAAAATAGAGTTGGAAGAGACCCCTAGAGGTGTGTATTTATGTGGGGGTCGAGATCATTCAGAATTTGAGTGAATATTAGATGTAGTTTTGAAGATTGTATTTGTTGAAGCCTTGGATTTTTCATTCTTTGGAAGAGGTTTTAATGGAAGAGTCAAGTTTGGGTTTTTAGATTGTAATTTAACCTTCTTTGTAGACAAAAATCATGCACTTGGGTACATTTCTAGGTCCTAATAATATACTTGAATTGTTATTATTCCTAAGTGAGAAAAATACTAATTGAATACCGTCTTTGGCCTCTTTTATTTCTTTCTTACTCTCTTTCTAGTATTTTACACCTTTACAACCTAGTCTCATCTTTACTACTTTACTTTTCTTGACTCTTGACACTAGCACCCAGCTAGGATACTAACATCTAGGCACCCTCATCCCATCCTGGGTGCCCCTAACCTCTTTTTATATTACTCACCTATTTTGGGCCTCTGTTATCTTTTGGGCATCTTATTTTCTTATGGGTTGGTATTCTAGTTTTTAATTACAAAAATAAACCTTTGGAATCATATAAATATAATGTTATGTGATAAAAATAAAGAACCAAGCTCTAAGCATTAATTATCATTATCTAAGGTTACATCTAAATTCACTTAAGAGCATCAAAGGAATTCATATAGCTTCATTCAAGGGACAAGGGACTGAATTTTTTTGAATAAACGCATAAGAGGGGAAGTTTATTTATTCCATCCACACATCTATATACATTGTTACATCTAGTTATCTCTCACTATCAAGTGCATCTTACACAAGAGATTCCTAGGGCATAATTTTACACACTTCACAAGAATTACATGGAGTCGAGACGTAGTGGAGTGCTCGGTCATAAGTTAGCTCGGTTAGGTGACCTCCGGGTCATTTCGACTCCCGATATTTATATTTTATTTTTAGGATTTGTGTTTTTTTAGGTTTTACATGATATCTTTCTATTTTTTGATTACATATGAATTCTACGGGCATAGTGTGACATACAAGTGACTAACAAAAAAATTTATTGACCACCTTTTGACATAATGAAATCACATGATGAGGATAGTAACATTATGAGGACATTAACATTGATCAAGAAAAACTTGAAAAGCTTACTAATTTTTGTCAAGCTTTGTGTAATAATCCTGCACATCTTCCTCATAATCTCCATTATTTAATGGCTGTAAAAATTCTAGAGATGTTACTTCTATACCTCTTATAGGTTCTTCCTAAGCTGCGATGGCCTCCACTCACCCCCGAATATCCCCGCCTCCATTCCCACTTCTACCAATCCTATGATTCCTCCCAATAATTCTACTACAAAACATGTCTCCTCTTCAAACACTCCATCTTTAACTTCTTTATATCACAAACTAAAAATCAAATTTTCCAACTTCAGCTAGCTACTTATCGTGTATATCCATTTCTTACTTCTATTTTACTCCATAATTTTTCACACCCGTAATTTCCACATATCCACTTCCTCCAAATTTCATCACTCCTAATATCCCCATGTTCAAAGGCAATGATGACCCTCAGAATCATCCAAGATTTTCCCAAGTGGCATGTCTAGACTATGCAAATGATCATACTTTACCATAAAGATCTTTCCTCGAAGTTAGCAATACTATGATATGTGTTGGTTCTATGATCTACTTGTTTATTTGGTAACATCATTTTTGCATTTAGTCGATGATTTTATCTTCAAATTTTAAATTAATATCGACACTAAGATCTTATATGCCTAACATGTACAATTCAAACAGGATTTAATGAGCATTTCACGAATATGTTTTATGATATAAGAACAATCCAATTTAAGATGCTAAATTTCCTTGTTGATTCGGAACTTCAAGATCTATTTGTTCAACGAATTTTACCTCCATTGTAATAGAGTGCCATATTTGATACCTATATTTAATTTGATTACCTTTTCCATATAGTAGAGTTATGCAAAAACAAGATTCTTTCTATGGAAAAATCAAGCATCATGATCATGCTTCATCATATTCTACTCGTTTTAAAGAAACAACTTTCGAGCCATCTACTAAGCCCAATGAAGAAAAATTTATTGTCAACGTTGTTTCCACTCCTAAAAAGCTTCAATGATAGCCTCCAAAGTGTACATTTACTACTCCACACATTCTATTACCATATCTTATTGAAATCAATATTTAGGCTTCCTCATCCACTCAATATGGATTTATCTTGTTCCAAAGGTCACAATTACAATGAAAATACTCAATGTAAATATCATTAATGTGTTGGACATATAATAGATAATTGTTTCAAACTTTGAAATCTTATTGGCAATAACAAAATCGAGCTCCATGAGCCTTGAAACCTAAAGCGATCAATGATAATCAAAAGCTCAAAATATTTATGGACCCATTACCTAAACATGGCAAGGAAGATGATTCATCGACCAATCATGTATATCATGCAATATATCCTCCTTTATTAGGGCATCTCGATTTTCTATTTTCTCATGCACATTCATCTCCACCGCTTATCACATTTACGAGATCACGATTATCATGCAACATTATCTTCTAGATACTTCTACTTTAATGCTTCTATTGGACCTCATGCTTTCAATAATACAATTATCAATCCATATGATTTTGTGCTCTATTTCACTCCTCATTGATATCAACTATCCACTCTTGAAAATTTCATATCCAGTTCCTAAATCTTATGACTATATCTAGCTTCCAGTTATAGTTGGTACTCTCACCATGCTTGTGACTTTTCTTGAGGCACCTATCATCAATGGTTATGACATATTATTAGGTCTTCCTTAGGTCCGCGTAGCTCAAGATATAATCTCCATGAATCACTTGCATCTCAAATTCATTCACAAAAGGAAATTTATCATTGTTAAAGGTATTCCCCCATACACACCATAGCCTCAACCTCCTCTTGAGATTGTTATTACACTTGCTAGAGAATCTAGGTGCAGTAGACCTCTCAAAGTCAATGAAAATATTCTCCTAGTTCTCTTATTCACACATGACATACTCGTCTTCATTAGTACACTAGTCTATCTCATCAACCTAAGTCACCTATTCAGAAGCTCCTTTATGTACGTGTAAATCACCTCCTTAGTCTCCTTTACATAGGTGATCATCTCCTTCACATAGATGCATATCACCTTCTCGATATCCTTCATATAGGTTTTCACCAACTTATCTTCCATCACATATACATTTTCGTGTCACTCACCACTACCCTTAAAGCATGGTCATACACCTTTATCTCCTCTTTAGGTGGAGGACCCTTTCCCTTCACTTTCATTGAATAGCTTGATCATTTTCATACACTTTGGGGGAATCATGATTATTATTCCCCCTCCTAATATTCTCATATGTATAACATTTATACTATCATGCTCTATCCTTCATATTTCCTATATCTACACAAAAATCTTATACAACTTGATACAAACATCTTGTATCGTCATTACCCTATGATGCACTCTAGTTCCTCTATTCATATTCTACTAATGAGGGTATAAATTTGAAATGGAACTCCCAGTCTACACTTTACACTATGTGCTTCATGATCAATATTTTTAGCATACACCTCGTTCAAACCATTTGTAGATGACACACTCTTGTTCTATGGTTCATTATTGATGTCAATGAGTCTTTTATAAATGAACCTTTTTCACATTGACACATCTACTCGGTGGGAATGCTTCCCCTATCACATTCACATTGCATACCAGTCCATCTCACTCATACACAACATGATGGAGCATAGAATTTACTATATATAACCTAGGCTACGCAAGCACGTCACCTAGCCTAAACTAAGAAATCACCCGAAGAGTGTAAAGGTACAGGCCCCTATTTATAGTTTCTTGTGTAGGATGTTAGTGTGATGGAGATAAAGTACATATTCAAATCCATAAATAAACATAAACATTCAACAAGTGCATATTCTAGATCTAGATCTTAGATAATATTGAATTAAACAATAACTATAATAATATTAACCATGCAAGAACAAGTTACTGATACCACGTTTAACACCATTATCCATCTAATATAATCCATACATTAATACTATAAAACATGGAATCTTCTTACATTACAAGATATCACCATAAGTTACTCGTGCATCGAGATCCATCAAAGACAACTCTATAATAACTCGGTACTACTAAATGACACGATTCACTACATATTTATAGGGGTGGGTACTTTCCCTTCACCACCTACGCACTTCCCAAAATAGATTGCATGCTGAAATAGTCATGCACTTTTACAATAATAGGAACACATTTAAGTGCGCTAATAATAGATTTCCTATAGTTAACTCTAAGAAGAAATCCTATTATTAACTTGAACTCCTACATGGCACTTATCAGTCACTCATTCCTAAAATAGAATTTTTGTGTCACACAAGTCTCCATCCCAATGTTTTCTCAGCATGCTATCTCTAAAAATAGCTCTTATCTAGAAAAATGGCTAAATCTTGAGTCACTTGTTTTGGCATGTGTTTCCTTCCCTATACTTCCATGCCTTCAAATGCACCTTGTTCCCATGCGCAAATCTTCTATGTGCATTCTCCTTAGAACAATATATTTTATGCTCAACATTACCCCACACTAAAGTACATTATCATCCCAACAATGGGGGATTCTTCTGACATTCTCAAATAATAAAGAATAATAATAGCATAATTAAAGAATCACTGTACAAAAGAATGGATCTTTATTCCTCATTAACCTCCTCTCTCTTTGGGAGGATCAACTCTAGATATTCATTTTTGATCTCCACCTCTAACGTCTTTCATGCATCCATCACATTCCTTGTATTCTCTAGAATGTCGTCCAGAGAAACGACATCCAACTAATCCTAAGTAATCTTCTCCTTCACATTCTCAATGAGACTCGGACAACATTTTCCATAGTAGACATCACTCCCTCTAGAAGATCCATTTTATGTGCTATCAACTTACCAATATCATCTATTCTCTTCTTATGTGGGTCTATAAGTAGCGCATTGTGAATGCATAGGGTAGCTTGCACCATGGAATCCATGTCCCATCCTTTATAGCAAACTACTCGATGCGAAATGCTTTGATACACTATGAACTGTCTCGCCTTGCCTACCACCAAGGGAAACTCCTTGAGAATGCACCATTCCTCTTCAAACACTACATGCATTTGGTCATACCACAATTCTTCCCTTTGTTTGAACAGGCCACTCATTGATCCTTCACATAAATATTTCTTGAACCTCTCCACGAGGGACTTCTTCTCTAGGGGTTATTCCCAAACTTTTTTCTTTGGCCCGTCAGGCACTCCAATATCTACAAACACCAAAGATAGTAGGATAGCACCAAAATGTATTTTCTCACATGTGTGTGCTTCCTTAATAATAGTTTCTATAATGTATCCAACCAAGTTATAGATTTATCCCTCTATCATTTTCTTTACAATGTGTAGCCACATGGTATTTACCTGTGACCATCTCTCTTGATCATTCAAATTTGTAAGTATATGTGTGACTTCCTGCGCAATACAGAACCTTCTTCAATTTGTCTAAGTCCATTCTACGTGAACCTTTGGAGTATCCTAACTCTTTTCTAGTGGCTATAACTACTTACTTATTAGTTAGATCACTTATTATATTTTTCCTTGTACCCTTGATCTATCAATGTGGAAATCAGAGATGTTGTGATCCTTACCCTCCTTCCAACAAAATAGAAGAATTCCTCATGGACTCTACTCATCAACCATTGGTATAAGGTTTCTATTTTTGAAAGTATGGGAGTTCATATAATTGATAGACCCCTACCTTCATCAAAAATTTGTCCCCATCATCATATCTTTGGAATATCATGCATCATGTGCTTGTTTGTCTTCTTGTTCAATAATGCATCCGGTTATCCTTTGTTTTATTTGGTGTAGTGATTGTAATCACTTATCTTGCATCGCTCAGTGAATGTGTGAATCCTAGTGTCGACCGACTATTACTCATTCTAGATATTGCATCTCGAAAAATTTCTCTCAAAAGTAATCTTGACCTCCACTTATACCTTTTTCTTTCCATTTGTGCCTCTGCAGTGCTTTCTTAAGTTTCATTGTCAAAATCCCTCCTTTTATATTTTGTGTCAAGTAATCTCAAACCCTAGCTCGAATCTACATGCCCTATCTTGAAACCACGATCCCTAACTCCTCAACACTTCTACTACACTAAAACCCTTTAGAATGGGGACATAAGCCACTTTTGTGCATGAATGCACTCTACATGTCTGGTTTGTAGCTATCCACACCTCAACATGATTCATTGGCTTGATCGTAACTTAGCTTGCTCAAATACTTGTGATTGCAAAGGTAAAAATGAACCCGCATCATGTCCTTATATAGATTTTTTAAAAAAATAGTGCATTTATTGTTCCTCCACCTACCAACAATCCTCTCGTTAATTGACCATTTTCCTAATTTCCACATGGTACATCTTCACGCCCAACTATAACCTTCTAGCACACCTTCCTACCTTCTAGCTATAGACTTCTCTTCTGCGCACTTCCATGCAATGAGTACCTCACCATTGTGCATTTCCCTAGTAGTTTCCATGGCCACGCGCTTACCTCACGTTATATTGTTCTATCATTTATCTCCATTTATGGTCTTCTATAGAAGCAATTTCCTTTCTAACAACTCCTTTACATACTTGAAGAGCACTGTAATAGTTTATACTCATGTGTACCCAATTGTAAATAAAAACAACCACCCCACACAAATGGTATTTGTAGTCCTATGCACATAAAATTACTTCAAAATGTAATTATCTTCCAACACGCAAACGTGCTTATTACACAAAACACCAAACTAAATTGACAAAGCATAGTGATGAAGAAGGAAATACAAAGAATCGAAATACTAAAAGTGAAACCTATACTAAATGGAAATATTTCCTTATTACAAACACCAATAAGACTTATTTATAGTAGGAATTCAGCCTACTTCCATTCAAGTAATCAGTAACCGTATTCCATCAAGCGGCTCTAATCGATAAGCACTGATTCAAGAATTTGAGTGATAACATACGGTGCCACTAATTCACCTTAAGTTTACCTAGATGGCACAGAAAATTAGAATCATAAAGAAAAACCATCTATCAAACTTCATTCTTGTTATCTCGATGTGTATGTCATGACATGGCTTATGCCTAGCCTTTTCCTACTTCTGACTCCAACGTGCTAAGACATGCCTCTCATCCAACTATATTAACTTGTCAATTCTTTCTTCTAATGCTTGTTCATTAGCTAGACCTCTAGCACACACAATACACAAAGAAGGTAACATGAATTCCATAGGAAGAATTACTTCTGTGCCAAAAACTAACTAAAAGGGTGTGGCCTTATTCAACCTCTTGTAGGTTGTTAAATATACCCAAAGTATAGCAGAAACTTTATCATCCCAATATTTCCTTCCAACATCACAAATTTTTGTCAAGGTTTGGCTCAATATCTTGTTGAAGGCCTTAGTAGTTCCATTTTCCTGAGGATAATAAGGTGTAGTTTTGTGGTGCACAACCATAAAATCATCTAATAATATTCTGATTGTCTCATTCAAGAAGTGTGTGCCTCTATCACTTGTCAAATTTAGCAGGAATCCATACCTAGTAAGAACATTTTCCCATAAGAACCTAGCTATTGTAGTTGTTGTAAAATCCTTTGTAGGTGTTGCTTCTTCCTAGCTTGTAAGATAATTTGTACAAGTGATGATGTAGCATGATCCATTCTACGCACGACTTGGGAAATAGGACCTAAAAAGTCTATAACCCATTTCTCAAATAGATCTACACTATCAATAGGTCTAAAATGAATTTCATCTCATTTTTGAGTTTACCAAGGCGCTGATAGTGATCACATGCCTTGCAATACACTTTACAATCATTATATTGGGTCTCCCTCTTAATCCAATGAATAGAATATTACACGTGGTGGCGTCACCTGCATAGTGCCCACCTATAATACATCCATGAGCCTCTTCCGTGATATCTGTGCACTCATGCTCTAGTACACACTGGTGCAATACTTCATCTCATCCTAATTTGTTTAAGTCACCACTAATCATCATAAATGGTGTTGTACGAATTTCAAGTTGTTTCATTTCTAATGCTTTCATTCCTTCTGGTGCCATACCTTTGCGTAAAAATACAACAATATCCTCCAATTTCGAAGATGCACGATGTAACCTATACAATTGTGCATCCGACATTATATTTTCAATTATTTGTGCATCCTCCTTGTGAACTATTGATAAATGGTGCGGGCTAGAATTACTTTTACATGGTTTTAGCACGATTTGTAAAGTCAAATTCTTGGAAAAATATCACCCATCGACATATGTGCCCCTGTAAAATGGTCTTATTTACCAATTTTTTTAATTCAATGTGATCGAAGTATAAAATACAAAGGGTGTTGCTAGAAAGCATTGTATGTATTTATGCAAAGGCATAGATCATTGACAAGGCTTCATGCTCGTGGTTGTTTAATTTTGTTCGTAGGAGTCAAATTTCTACTAGCAAAATAGATAGGATGATCCACAATACCTTCTCCAGGATGAGCTAACACCGTACAATGGTTGTACAGAGGCATCCACATGTACATGAAATGGTTGGTTCCATGAGGGAAAAACATAGAATAGGTGATGTAGTTAGTATCTCCTTCAATGCCTCAAATGTTAGATCTTTGAGGTTCTCCCCAATAGAATGTCCCTTTTCCCTTTAGTAACTCTTCCAAGTGCATGACAATCTTAGCATATCCTTTAATAAAATTTCTGTGATACCTTGTGTGGCCTAAGAATCCACACACATCACTTTGACCGGTAGGATCCTCTAGGCCTACAATAATTGAAACCTTAGCGATCTACTAAAAACATTCCTTACATGAGATGATGTGCCCTAACAAAGTTCCAAAAGGTATAGAAAACACATAGTTTTTTATGTTTAAAGAGATGATTAATTGTCTACATATTTCAAACATTAGACTCAAGTTGTCAAAATGATGGTTAACAAGTCCATACACTCGATCAATCGGCTAAGTAAACATGCAAGAAGTTGTGAATAGAATCCTAGAATTCTTGAACTACTATGCGTGAAAATACAAAGCAGTAGCACGTTCATCAAACCAAAGGGCATCATAGTATAGGAAAAACTTCCCCATTTAGTGGTGAAAATTGTTTTCTCGTTATCTTCCAGTGGAACTCAAACCTAATGATACCAAGAGAATCCATCGTAAAAGAGTAAATTTTGTGCCCTACTGATGCCTTATAATATTTCTTCCGTGAAAGGCGTAGGAAAAGGATCAATCACACATTCCACATTTAGCTCCTGTGCCAAACAAACCCTAATATGATAATATTTATTTATACTGACGATTACCATGGGGCTAACCCCCCCGATTCTTCTAGGGCTTAATGATGCTAGATTTCAGTATTTTTCAATTTCTTCCTTAACTTTTATGCGTAGGTTAGGGTTCATCCTGTAAGGTCTCTTCTGACCGAGAGCACACCTTCCTTTAGCTTAGCCTTCATCTCTCCCGGTGACTCATGCACTCCTTTTAAATCATGGTAGATCCTTCAAAATAAGTCTTGAAAATCACGTAGTAGCTCAATTATCTTGTCCACTTCAAAATCAAACCAATAATCCCCAATTACTTCCTCTTTAGGTTCAACATTAGTGCCAACGTTTACTTTCTTGGTCTTCATAGGTTCATGATAAGTGAGCTCATTTTTATCAAACCTTGCACATTCTGTTAAATGATCTATATCCATATTTTCTACTTCTTCATCATCCACTATGTAGACCATCTTTCCTTTTTCCTTCTCAAAGAAAACACACTTAAGTAGTGTCGCACTTGTCTCTTCTATTTCATCAAATCACACTCCTTAGTCTACCTCACCAAATAAATCCTAAATGAGTTCTTCAGCCTTTACACTATCTCCCTTAGTTAAGCGCTTTATAACCCATAATGCCCCTTCCACTAGAGGCTTAGTATGAAGTAGTCGAGTGGGTCATCCCCGTAGCCAAATCCTCTCAATTTCTAGTTTCCTATGTAGTTCGAATAAACATACCAAGCATTTGCACAGCCTTGTAAAGTGGAATAAAGTTTGTGCACCCACAGTGAAGGTGGTAAAGCTTCTTTCCTCTCTGTCTAGAGTCTCTCACACTACTGAACATGGTGATAAACATGTTGGTTACCATGATATGTGCAGATTTGAGTAGGTACGTTGCTTTCTGAAAAAATGATTCATTAGAGAAATCTTGACTTCATTTCATTCTATAAGATTATCCCCGTGAACCATCCACGGTAGCGTTGTTGTCCCGTCTGCAAGGTATACACTAATATATTTCTTCTTTCAACTTTATTTTTCAAGGTATCCATGGTGCACGGGAATACCGTAGGGTCTCCTTCTCCACCTTTGTACTAAGGTACAAATTTTTTACCTATCCTCCTAATACAACGAGGTTTTCTTTTTACGCAGATGCACTTATTACTTCACGCCAAACCATCTCATAAGTTCCATGTGCCCAATTTTCACAAGTAACACTTGTAGTATAACTTATAGACTATGCATCTTCCCACCTGGAGGATTCCTTCCTTACACAACTCAAGCACTTCTAGATATGGACTAGTGCACACATAAATCCTATTCGAGTCTTCTTCACTTATAGGTTCAACATATGGTGCAGATTTCCCATATGTTAAAGGGATAATAACTCTTTCTTCCTTGTTCTCAAAAATATATATCTAAGTTGTTGAATCTGTAGATCAACATTATTTACATAACACCGGGGGCATTCAAGTAGATCCGGGAAGCTTTTTGCTTCGTAAGTGCTAAAACCTCAAATTCCCAATGAACTTGGCCCCTTGTATAGTAATAGATGCATCTTTTAAAACTCACGATGGGAGTAGCCTTAGTTTGATTATCCTTAAACAACACATTAGACGATGGCTGTAATGGTGTTCTTCCCATATGTACCCATGCATCAAAAGTAAGCACATTGGCTTCCATGCCTCGTGTCAATCAATAAATTGCTTAGGAGCCATCCATCTATAACAACATTCAAAGTTATCTCCTTGTCATAATCAAAACTATGAGGGGCAAGATTAGCATGTAGAATCTTCCATCCATTCTCAATACTGTGTGTGGAGTATTTCCTTTAACAAAATCCCTAGTAAAGGAATGATATTCTCTTGGTGCAACATCTTGCATACCTTTTCAAGTCATCAATATCCAAAGGGACCATCTTCGTTTCCTTCTTTTGTTCCAACTTCCGTGACTGTTATTTTTGACACTTTATTTCACACTAAATATTTTTTAGTACCTCTATGGTCTCCTAATAAAAATCCT
Source organism: Taxus wallichiana var. yunnanensis (assembly GCA_018340775.1). Taxonomy (NCBI): domain Eukaryota; kingdom Viridiplantae; phylum Streptophyta; class Pinopsida; order Cupressales; family Taxaceae; genus Taxus; species Taxus wallichiana. The sequence goes on from CM031239.1 coordinate 539,718,389, forward strand.
TCTGATGTGCAAGATCAGGGTACCTTGCATGTAAACCTTCCTCCTTAGTGATGGTAGGATTCTGCTGTAGCACTTCTATAGCACAAGCAACTTCATCACGTGTAGTAATTTACATAGGTAATACCTCTAGTTCTGGTGCTACCTTTGGCATCCACTGATTTTCCATAATGTGTTGTATTCTAACCATCCCTGTGCCCTTGTCCTCATATTTATTCTTCTTGCTAAGATGCTTATATACTTCTAGGAATTCCTCATAGTTGTGATTCTTCCCACAAAAAGAACAAGTCATATTATGAATACATTCATTCTTGTAGTGGTCAGGAGATCTGCATGTAAAGCACATTCCGTGAGGAAACTCACCTCATCCACCACCACGGCCTCGACCTCTGAATACACTATGGAATTCTCAATCTCTGCCAAAACCTCCCTTAAAGTTCCCTTCATTCCTATCATATTTCACTTGAGTGTAATCACGATCCCGGTGTGCACCTTTACATTTAGAGTTATCTCGATACTCTGCCGTCTGTCATACATCAATATCTATAGCATCATGGATCGACCAATCAACCTAAAATATTATGTATTGAGAGTCGTGGACTGAAAAATATTACAATAACAAGATACATTATTTCTTATTGCGCCTTGTGAAAATGGGCAACGGCTTGCATCATGATCCAAATGACATCTCTCACAGTCTAGTAATAATGAATGCACTGAACTGCGAGGAAAACTATCCTTAATGTGACCTTTGACTTCACAATCTATACACCAAATCCTAGAGCACATCTCATGTGATGAATTTGCTGATAGTTTCTCCAATTGCTTTGTCATAGCTGCAATCTGTGCTTCTAGGAATGGGCTTACTCTAGTTTCTATACTTCTAAATAGCTCGAGTGCATAACACTACTTCAAATGCTTCGCGTGGGTCCATTTATGTCTTATGTGACATCAACCTTGTAAAATGTGTAATCAAACTCCCAATGAACCACTATGCATGTTGGCTCAAGCATGAATATCATACAAAAGTGTTTAGACAAGAGAATTTTGAAATGGGCATCATACACTCAAAAACTCTCAGTAGTCCCCTGCTAAATATCCTTGAGCACGCTTATACTCTTCAGCTCAAACTTAGGGATATATAACTCAATAAAAACATCCCTTAATCTTTGCCGCAGAATCTACACAAGTCTAATCGTGGTCAAATTTCCTATACCAACTTTGTGCTAGTTACAAAATGACTTTATTTGTGATCAAGAGCCATAATCCTTTTGTGTGCCACAATATCTCATACATTTTCACCGCTCAACATCATCTTTTATACCTCTATACTACGGAAGACGAAGTGACATTTCCATTTAAATATTATGGGGTTGGTGCGGTCCCCGCCCACCCGATCCAAAACCTCATGTGTTACCTCTAGCTACAAAACCACCAGATCCACGGAACTAGAGCCACCTATACCCCTAATCATCCAAATGTAGCTGGAAGTGGACCAATGGATGTACTACCCTGTGTCCTACTACCCGGTGGTACTAAACTCGAACTCCTATAGTCTGCGAGGTGGTACTACTACTGAAGTGAGTCCAAAATTCTACGTGCTTGAATTTTGTGCTTTGATGATGCACCTAAAAAGGTACCTCAAAATAAAAATGAAGATGTTTTTCTAGTGATAGATGTACTTGTTATCCGAGTTACTATTTCTTTTGTACTTCCCAAAATAGTTTCATTTGACTACTAGTTATACTAGTTACTTGAAAACCATGCACAAGGGCTAGGTTTCCGGGTGGATTCGGATGCACGCCCATGGCCTAGGTTGTCTTTGTTGGCGTGATTCCTAGTGAGGCCAAGGAGGGTTCCCTTTCACGCTTTCCGAAATGGGGGAGTTCTTGATGCTTTGGCTCTATTCCTTCTATGTAAGATCCAAATCCTTCATGAGTCATCTCTCTCCTCAACGCCATTCACTCTGCAATATCACGTTGCTTCTCTATCTCTCCCTCTCGAACACCTCATTATACTTAAGCCACCTTTCTTTTCTCTTCCTCTTTGCCGCTAGGTATGCCATCTTTCACAAAACCTACTCCTTCCCCCTCGCCCATGGTGGGATTTAGCTATCCATTAGTTTTTATTCCAAGTTAAGGGTTACCATCAAGATCTTGATCGCCGGTGGAATTACTTACAAATAAGTTCCCCGGGATAACATAAAAATGGAACTCAGCTACCTCCAGAAAGAATAAGTTAAATTTGAGTACTCCAAAATATAGCTATTCGAATACCACAGAACCAAGTATCCATAGCGTGCATCCAAATCGGATCAACATCATAGAGGGCCTAAAATTCTTCATGCATCCATATAAGTGTGTGATACCTCCAATTCCTTTTAGATGCATAAGAAACCAACCACTCGTGATGATTCTCCTGGAAATATATAAAATAAGCTCTTATATAAAAATTCATATAGATTCTGCTCCACCCACTCGTGTGTACCGAAATCAGATCTAGTGCTAAATCTCGTACGTACTCTTCTTCTAGTATGTCTTCATTGTGAACCACCTAGAAAAAAATTGAAAAATAGGTCCTGGAAATAGAGTCAATGATGTAGCCTAGAATCTACTGTATAAAACCTAGGCGCATTGGAACATCAGCCAGCCTAAGCTGAGTGCTCACTCAAAGTGTGAAAAGGTACAGGCCCCTCTTTAGATTTGCTTGTGTAGGATGTTAGTGTGATGGATAAACAAGTACATATTCAAATCCATAAATAAACATAAACATTCAACGGTGCATATTCCAGATCTAGATCTTAGATAATATTGAATTAAACAATAACTATAATGATATTAACCATGCAAGAACCATTTGTAGTCATTTTTAACACCATTATCCATCCAATATACTCCATTACATTTATACTATAAAAAATGGAATCTTCTTACGTTACAAGATATCACCATAAGTTACGCACGCATCAAATCCAACAACATAACTCTACAATAACTTAGTACTACTAATTGACGATTCACTACATATTTATAGGGGTGGGGAATTACCCTTCACCACCTATGCACTTCCCAAAATAGGTCACATGCTGATAATAGCCACGTGCCTTTAGAATAATAGGCACACATGTAATTGTGCTAATAATAGATGTCCTACAGTTAAATCTAAGAATAAATCCTATTATTAACTTGAACTCTTGCATGACGTTTATCACCCACTCATTCCCATAATAGCATTTACGTGTCGTGCAAGTCTCCATCCCGTGGTGTGCTCTGCACACTATCTCTAAAAATATCATGTATCCAAAAAAAAATAGCTAAGTCCTAAGTCAGCTTGTTTTGCACGTGTTTCCTTCCTATACTTCCACACATTCAAATGTGCCTTGTTCCCATGCGCAAATCTTCTCAGTGTGCCTTCTCCTTAGAAAAATAATATGTCTGCTCAACAAAACATACTACATATCTTGGTTTCACTTTATTCTCTCTTAATTTTACTCACATGTACACTTTTCTTACTATGCTAGTTCAATATCCAATATGTCATTATCTTTTCTATATACACATGAACAATAACTTGTTCTTTATTTGTGAATGCAAACTTCCTATTGATATTTACACATAATAATGATTATTGGCATTATACCTCTTACCAATCCCACCAAGGATCTGGGGCATTGACATTCGTACACATTACAGTGCTATTATTCCATTACATTCTACTTTTCATTCTTACTAGTACGCTAATTTTTATTGATCCATACATGATTTTGACTTACTTTATATATTTTGAACATGCTAATGGATGCTTCATGTGTGGAATTTTCTTTACGGGAATAATTTGCCACCATGGTTGTCTCCGATTTTCTTTGCTTTGCTATTGTCCTCTCTTGTATACTCATTCTTTATAGGATTTTCCTTTTTCTTTTATGCATTTTGTATGCTTTTGTCTTCTTCATCCCTTATTGTCTTAGGACATTGTGAGTGATGTCCCATGTTTGAATCCTACTTTTCACGGTCCATCATTGGATTCTTGCTTACATGATTGCACTTTGTCTTCTATATACACACTTATATTTTTGCACTAACACATGTCTCGAGCGAGAATTTTCATGTGCCTTGGTTTCTACTATGCACATTACCTTATTCCCTTATATGTACCAGTATTCATTCAACATCGATCAGACCCAATCAGTTTGTGTTCTCTCTTTGGACCGTATTATCCTAGCGATGTCACATGCACCCTAAATAAGGGGGCATACATTGGGTGAATCAGTCACCCCATACAAAATTACATAGCTATATTTTAGTATTGCATAGTACATGAACAAACCAATATTCAATTATAGAAATGGCGTTGATTTTGAATTGGTTCCTTAGTTCAACACAGATGTGAGTTCCTAAATTCATACAATAGCTCCTAGGCACTTCTAACCTTTCCTAGGTGTCTATACATGACTAAGGCCACTTATAGAATTTTTCTTAGATTAGGATGGTTCTTAGTAAAACATTTTTTTTTTTTTTCAAATCAGTTTTCACATCGAGCACAATCCTCCAAAATCATAATACAATCTACCTCTTTTTTCTATTTCCTTAGATCAAAATGGATCGAACAAGAATAAAGTAGGACCACACCATTTGCAATGGTGTATAAGTTTGGGAATTAGGCATATATGGAGAGTAAAACCAATCCTCTCACCTAAACATTATTCTTCCATGGTGTGAGATCGCCCAAAAATTTGTTCTTTATGTGAGATCTTGAAAAACTCTCTCTTGGAGAGATATCACCTGAAAACATTGTTCTTATAAAACATTCAAAGACATATTTATATCCTTTTCACTCTTCATGGATCAGGTGCACACTTTCCTTTTAGCATACTTTTACACACTTTTTACATATTTGGATCGAAGTTTTCGATACATATATTTGACTACTTTTTTCTTTTTTACGGGCTCATCATTAATACGCAATAAGAAGAAACCTTCAATCAATCACCATGACAAAAAAACATATAACTTGACACAAAACATAAGATTCACTCCTAGGGTCACTTTCTCTTCCTTAGCTTCCGCACTTCATTTTATTCACTTAGATCTTTTTTTGTCTCCTCGAAAAACTTTCACCATCGATATACATGGTTATTAGGTACACATCTCTTATATAATTTATGTTATCAAGTATTCACTAAACAACATAAATTTGGGGAAAATGTATACAAAAAAATCATGTACTTGGATATATTTATAGGTCCTAATCACATACGTGCATTCATATGATTCCTAAGTGAGAAAACTAGTAATTGACTACTCTCCTTGGCCTCTTTACTTTGTTTCTTAAACTCTTTATGGTATTTTAAACCCTATGACCTAGTATGATCTTTACTAATTTATATTTCTTAACTCTAGACACTAGTGCCCAACCGGACGCCAACTCCTAGGCACCCTCATCCCCTTTGGGTACCCCTAACCTCTTTATATCTAACTTTCCTCTTTTAGGAATCTTTTATCTTTTGGGCATCTTATTTTCTTATGGGTCTTCCTTCAAGTTGCTAATTATAAAAATAAAACTTTGGAATAATATAAATACAATGTTATGTGATCAAAATAAATAACCAATCTCTAAAAATCTATTATCATCATCTAAGGTCACATATAAAGGCACTTAAGAGCATTAAAGGAATTTGTCTAGCTTCATTCAAGAGAAAAGGGAATGAATTTTCTACATATAGGCATAGGAGGGTAATTTTCTTTATTCCATCCACACATATATGTATATTGCTACATCTTACTATCACTCACTATAAATTGCATATTGTAAAAGAGATTACTAGGGCACAATTTCACACACTTTACAAGAACTACATGGAGTCTGAGATGTAGTGCAATGCTCAGTCATAAGTTTACTTGATTGGGTGACTACCAGGATCAGTTCGACTCCCCATTTATATATTTTATTTTTAGGGTTTGATGTGTTTTAAGGTTTTACAAGATATATTTCTCTTTTCACGTTACAGTTGTATTCTGCAAACATAGTGCAACATACAAACGACTAATAAAAAATTTAGCGACCACCTTACGATACATTGAAAAATAGATTTTGAGATTCCATGTAGTGTAGGTGCCTACTAGAGGTCTTTGTTTCCCAAGAAGCCCAGCCCTATTCCAGGCACCCCGGTGTAACTTATTCTAACAACTCTATAATTTGTGAGTGTGGTTGTGATAGTTTCTTCCTCCTATTCAACAGTCTTTAAGCCCAACACATTTTGGGATCAAGAGAGAATCATATTCCCTATCTTAAACTTAGCATTTAAGTTTATAATTTCTTATATGCTTTTGTAAAATGTGATCTTTATTGTTTATTTATCATGTGTGACTCTATAATATCAAGGGTTTTACAAATTTCAATATTTGTTAAATCACTTACGAACCTCAAGGGCTCGAGTTCTACCTTCTTTGCCATGTTAAACATCTCATCAAATGTTTGAAACGATTCGATCCGAAGGGTGGATGATGAATGTCTCATGCAATATTGATAGAATAAATTGATCAAATCTATATGGGGTAAAGAAAAGGATAAATGATTGATAATTCCTCATCATCCGGCTAAAAAGTAAGCAACATATTCATCCTCAATTTTTTTGATATCACATAAGTAGGTGATATATATAGACACACACACACACACAAAACATTTGATATCGATAGATAATTGTTCCAATAAAATTTGTACTAATTGTGTAAATAAATAAAGGGAATGTTGAGGAATTTTATCATACCATTCGAGAGTGGGCCTAACTCATGATATCAGAAATGTCATCATCATGAGATCTTGATCTTGAGATATAAGATAACAAGCGTGATGAAAGGCCGAATATGTTGTTGCACATATTCGTTAGTATAGAATTTGATATAATTCAGAAGTTACTAATGAATAGGATAGGATTTCAAAGGTATAAATGGGTTGATGGTATCATCACAAATTTTCTCGTAAGAAAACATGTTTTTTTGGTCCCATGGTGGTAGCTTCAATACTCATAGTTTTACTTATCAATGATTGCATGGAGTTTTTTTAGGAGGTTTGATGTTTAAAGGGGTTAGATTTATTATAGATCATAGGGTTTTATTGTTGATATTGGTGATAATATAGGAGGGGTTTTTGAGAAGGAAGAAATCTTCCGACATGTTGTAAGTTCTTTGAGAAACTAACGATTGCAAATAATTTTGGATATTCCGATATGGGTGAGGGAAATAAGTGTTGAAAAGAGGTTGTGACATTTGTGAATTTTGTTGAGTCATAATTTATCCATACTATGGCACACTCTTCATAGAGATATATTAAAAAATGGGGATGAGTGATAATGATAACACTTTATTTATAGGTGGTAAGGATGTAAGAATATATGCTACTAAGTTCTAGATCAAGGATGTGGGTTGTTGCGATATGAAGGGTTGAGATGTGGCCAAGAATATTTTAGAACAAGGTATACTGAAATAACTTATCATGGAAGGAATAGAAGTGGAAGGGGGTATGACTAGCTATGGGTGATGAAGTAATAACGAGAGGTTGGGAACCCCGAGGGTTAGGCGAGGATGTATAAAACAAGGGCCCTTGTTGACTAATTACATTTTTAATGAGATAATATTGAGTTCAAATTAAATTATGGGAGTGGATGAGACAAGTGTTGATGTTCCCATATTTCTAACAAGAGGGTAAGGATAAATTTTCTTAATAACTATTTGATAAGATGGATCAATAATCCAAGAGTGATCGAAGGTGATGGTGGTAATATTTGGTCGAGGCTTTATACTATAATGAGGAAGGAGGATAGCCCTAGAAACAAGATATATTCTAAGGGAAATTGGATTGGCGTTTAGACGTTATTAGAATACTAGATCTCCACTATGAAAGTGTTATGGAAGGGACTCATTGGGAAATTTTTATGTATCTAATAGCACGATAGGGAGTAAAGAGGCTCTTTATTTGATTTGGGGATTCTACAATGGGTTTGACATATCTATGGTATTATGAATATGAGATTGATGTATGGGGGTAGATAAGAGAATTTTGATGTTCTCGTATTACTAGCGGTAGGGTAAGGATAAATTTTCTTGATAACTAGTTGATAAGATGGATCGATAATCTGGGAGGGATCAAGTGTTATATTGACAACAATTAGTCGAGGTTCGGACTATAAAAAGGAATTTGGATATCCGAGAAACAAGATAAATTCTAATGGAAATCAAATTAGTGTCTGGAAGTTCTTAGAATACTAGATCTCCACTATTAAAGTGTTGTGGAATGGACTCATTAGGAATTTTACATGTATCTAATAGTACGCTAGGGAACGCAAAGGCTATTTATTTGATTTAGGGATTTTTGCAATGTGTTTAACATATATGTAGTATTTTGAATACAATATTGATTTCTATTCAAAACTATGAAACACCAAACAAATAATGAGAGAAATAATACTTAATTAATACACAAGTCACAAAATCAGCAAAATATTTGAATTATCATGATTAGTTAAAAGTGTGTCGAGGAAAACTATAATTGATAAAGGGTACTAAGAATTAGTCTAGCTAGGACTAGGTTCATGTGTGTTTAAGGATAGAGCTGTCAATATACCTAAGAGTATGAGAACCCTAAATCTATGTTAATTTCATTACGAGATGTGGTATTGGGTACTAGAACCTCACTTTACTTTCTGTTGCATTAAGGGTTTAAGTTGCTTAGACGATATAAAATCCACTTATTGTTTATACTCGGTCATAACACTGATTCGAATTCACCATTGGTGATGAAATCCAAGTAGGTAGAAATGGAAGGGAATGTTTAAAATTTAAGTTTTATTTGTAATGTGATTTCACCGTGTGAGGGGAAGAATTGAATGAATACTTTTAAGCCCTACTTATGCTAGATGAGCAAGAAATAATGAAGATTCTTTTGAGACCCAAAATAAACATTTATTTTGATGAGGAGAAATAACACAAGATGCAATGTTCAAAGGAGGATAAAATAAAAAAGGAAAGGAATGCATTTATTATCTAAATACTCCACACTTAAAATTTAGTTGTGAGGATGAATGAAACAAGATTTATATTTTTCTATGGAATGTAAATTTTTATTGAAAAGGGACTAGAGTCCCAGCTGGGCATGCTAGAATGTTTTAGTATATTTTAGGGTATGATTCTTTTACATGGATCAAACCACCTAAAATTAGAAAATGAAAAGGTTTAATAATAACTACGTCGACAATGTTGAGACGTATGGGCACAAATGGGTGTAAGAGACCATTCTTCTAGAGAATGGGAAAACTCGCAAACAAATAGACAACCTGTACAAGAGAGATGTTAGATAAAAATATGATGAGTTTCTTGGAAAAGGTCAATCCCATCAACCAAATGGATTCATTTGATGGTTTTCTACTCATTTTTTGACAATTAAGCTAAAAACAATGAAAAATTAATTGATGATATAGGATAATAAATTTAGGATGTGAAGTCGGGATGGAAGGGCTCCATCAATGTCTTGCATAATAGGATGGGGAGGGTTAAATGTTTTTTCCTAGTAATGGTTGGCCTCATCACATTGTTTAAAGAGGACCTCCAATTTATTGGTGATATTTTCCATATTGGGTGTGAAAGTGATGATGCAAAGACTTAATTCGTAGTTTAATTTTATTGTTCCCACACGAATGGCTATCGCACAATCGTTAAGTGAAATATGGTGTATGTCTCATACTATGCTCCTGGAATGATCATTTGTAGACAAAGGAGAATTGAAACATAGATATTGGGAGAAATTCTTTTATAAAATGCACTAAAAAACATGTGATATGTGACTAAAGGGATTAGAAGAAGGAATCATCGACAATTAAGCAAAGTGGTTGGAGATTCACAGGAATCACTTTGGTAATTTTTGTGTTATTAGCTGATTTGTATAAATTGTAAATTTGTAATTTAAGTATGTGATTAAATGACTATTGTTAAAAATTATGCTTATATTAAATGGAAATGTAAAGAGAAAACAATACCTTTCCTGTACTGTGAAATGAAGATGATGAATGTTGTAGAGTGGCTCGAAAATGGTGCAGGCTCTCGGATTGGTGTGGCTCTGCAAGGTGCTAAGATGTCATAAATAACATTGTATCAATCTCCAAATTCTCATATTTTTGATACAATGTTTAAGGATCCCCATTCAAGGAAGTTAGTTGGATTTTATAGAATCCTTGGTGATTTTAAAAATCACTAGTGATCTAGGAAAAGTGGGGTAAAAACTTGGAAGTGGTTGAAAACATATCCAAATGGAAAGTTTCAGGTTGAGGCTGAAGATAATGCAAGAATGAATGGGTAATAGTGTATTAGGGATGTTGGGAGGTTATGAGGGTTTGGTCTCACTAGGCTAAAATAGGTTTAAGTTATTTAGGAGGGGGTAAGTGAGTATTTAAAGGAGTAAATAGATATCACGGGGTATGAATGATTTAGGGGATGATATTATCATAGGTATAGAGATTAAAATATGAATATAAGAGGTTTGGGTAGGTCACCTTAGGGGTGCTGAGTACTAGTGTCTACAAGAAGACATAATGAAAAATAATACATGAGATATGGCTAACCTTCCTCAAGTAAACGATGTAATAAAAGTCAAATAGGTGCATAATTCCAAGATAAATACTTAAGAAAATATAATAACATAAGGTTATGTTGGTATGAAATTTATTTTCTAAACAACATGGTGTTATCTACATTGAAACATTTACTCCAATAGTTTGATTCGTTATTTTTACGGAGATATTGGCCATTACATCTCGAGTAACAAGTGACATGTTTATAAAAGGGATGTGAAATTGATATTTTGAATGGTTTTCTTGATGCAGAAATATATATGCATAAACCTAAGGATACGAGATAATGGGTCATGAAGAAAATTGTAATAAGCTAAGTGTAGAATGAAATTATGCACTTGGGTACATTTCTAGGTCCTAGTCACATACTTGCATTCATATGATTTCTAAGAAAGAAAAGTACTAATTGATACCTATCTTTGGCCTCTTTTTCTTCCTTTCTTATTTCCTCTTTTGTTTTACACACCCTACATCCATGTTTGATATTCATTTATATATCTTTCATGACTATCGATGCTAGTGCCTAGTCAAGATGCTAGTGCCCAGCCGCCCTCGTACCCTCTGGGTGCCCCCAACCTATTTTTATCTTACTCTCCTCTTTTGGGTATCTTTTATAATTTTTGCATCTCATTTTATTATGGTTCGACATTCTACTAGTCAATTGAGAAAATCCAAAGAATCATATAAATACAATGTTATGTGATCATAATAAAGGACCAAGCTCTAAGCCTATCTATCTATCACCTAAGCTTGCATTCTCAAGGCATCTAAGGAATATAAATCTCTCAAAGATTCTATCTATAATCCATTACTGTGTACAAGAGACTGTATTTTTGGCATACACACATATAAAGGGGAATTTATTTTATTCCATTCACACATTTGAATCTATTCTAGAAAATCTAGCTCGCTATCTAGTGCATCTTGTTAAAGGGATTCTTAGGGCATGATTCTATCACACTGAGTCACCAAAACTACATGGAGTTTGATATGTAATGTAATGCTCATTCATAATTTCACTACCACACGACCACCAAGGAAAGTTTGACTCCCCATTTGCATCTTTTATTTTTAGGATTTGATGTGTTTTAGGTTTTCCGGGTTACGGGAGAATTTTACAATCATAGTGTGACATGTAGGTGAAAAACATCAAGGGTTAGCAAACATCTTGCGCTACCAAAAATAGGTTTTGAACTCTTGCGTGATAATAGAAACTTAGCAGAGGTATTTAGCACCTTGGTGCCCTAGTCGATACGTGCACCCCGATCCATATTTTTTGACAATTCCAATATTTTACTGAGAGGATGTTACAAAAGTATGCTCCTCTATTCATCACTAGTGCCATTCCGGACTATATTAAGAAAAGTTATAATCAGCTAAGTATTTTATCCCATCTCTTACATTTAGGGTTTCAATTTCCAAGATAAATTATTTTGTGTTTCAAATATACACTTTATATTTTATTTATCATACGTTACTCTGCAATATCTAGAGTTTTACAAATTTCAATATTTGTTAAATCGTAAGAAAAGTACTATATGAACTTAAGAAAGATCTTAGAGCATGCTATGTATAATTGATTCTTATCTTTTCCCTAATGAATTTAGGTGTATTAATTAATCTACCTTGTGTACCAAAACAAATGAGAAACCTCAAATTATTATTGTTTGTTTGTACATAGATAATTAGATATTCACATGTGATTTATCAATTAATTTGTATAAAGAAGCTATGAAGAAAGAATTTAAGATGAATTTTTGTTTGGAAATTTTCCATTGATTTAAAATTGGTTAAAGTGAGTTTTGAGTGTTTTCATTGATTTCAAATTATTCCTAATTATGATGTCAATGTTTTCATGATTGATTTAAGTTGTTAGTCGGGTCATCTTGTGTAAAAAAGAGATAATTTGAAGGAAAAGTGAAGAAAATATAACAAAATGAGGTGTGAGACTCGGCTTCCAAGGAATGTATGGGCGTGTGAGAATCATTAGAGGTGTGACATATTTTATTAGGGATGTTCACGTTGTTTTTAGGTCAATATTTAAGGGAAAATCAAGTTGAGTTATGAACCTAGAAGTATTCTTGAGAATTTCCTATCCTAATGAGGTAGGTTGCTCATTTTTCAGTGTCGATGTATGAAAAGATGGGTATGGGAAATTGTTTGAAATGTTGATAGAGGAATGTGGTCAAAGTTGTAGGTCATGTTTTGGATTATTTTGCGAGATATTGAGTTTTTGGAAAAATTGGGTGTTTGGAAATGGTGTTTCCTAGCTGTAAGTCAACTTTGTGATGCTCGTTGGAATGTTAATATTATGCATGGGAACCTAAAATATTTGAGACATGTTGATACGTGTCCTAAATAATACTTTTGGCATTATTTTAGGGTTTAAGGTCCACATATTTATGAAAATTGTTAACACCAAAACAAGTAAAAATCATCCTAAAACCCTATTTTGAATTCGATTAGAGAGATATTTATAAAACTGAACCATAATTTACTAGGTTGAAAATTTTGATGATTGGAGCATGTAAAGGACTCTCCCATCTATCTGCAGATTTTTATAATGATCATGTGAGTTAGTGGACCATATAAAAGAAGGTTGTTTTCTGAATATTTTGTTGTATATCTGAAGTTTTGCAAAAATCAATATGAAAAATTGAATATTTCATGATTCCATGGACCTATACATGATTTATATGATATTTTTGGAGATGTCATAGTCATTTGATGGCCTAAAAATTCAATCTCTAAATATTGGTTTTTGGGTGGTAAGGACAACTCTAAGATTTTTTTGAAAAGAGAAGTTCTTGAGAACTTATTATCTTATTTGATGATTCTAATGCATTTGGTGATGATGTAGAGATCATATAGTATCTATTTATGTGTTTTATTTGGAATGGTTGAGGGTCCGAGGTTTTACAAGCTTCATTTTTGAAGGAATTTGTGTGGGTATGCACTCCTAGTAGTACATTTTTGGTGTTGTGATGTTTTTATGGTATAAATGGATGATGCAGATCTTTCCAATCATGGTGAATGTCGAGGATGCCATGGAAATTTTAATTGAAAAGTTTCAATCCTTGATGAAGTCCTTAGCTGGTCAAAATAATTCAAGTTGTAAAGCTATGTTTGTAAACCTAGTTTTATGAGTTTCTTGAGTCCAAAAATGATGTAAAAATGTTGTTTGAGTGATGTAATTCTTAATAAAGATATCATGCAAGTTTAATATGTTTTGATACTTTTGGGTCTTGGAATGGATGACATCAATGATGCAAAACCGACCTCTATGGTTATGTTCTTGATAGTCATATAAATAGGTGTATAAAGGAAATTTTAGAGTTAATATCTTGAGGAAGATAAGAGCGGCCTACAAGGGCTTGAATGAGGCATATGTGATTATAAATAACATGAATAATGTATTCAAGTTTAATATTTGAAGTGTTTGTGCTTATAGAGGTCGGTTCATCCATGACCTAGTGAAGTTGAAGAAGACAAGGAGCAAGTGAACTAAGGAGGTAGTTTTGAGTGTCTTCATGAGAAGATGATCTTGTGTGTTGTTGTCATAAAAACTTTGAAGTATAAAAAAATTCAAATTTATTTTCGTGACACCCGAACCACATTTTAAAATCCTTCTCTCATTTAATGTAAACATGTCCTCGGCCAAGTTAGTCATTTTTTATCCTCATAATGACCTGGGGGGGTGTGCTAATATTATTTTCAAGTTTATTTCATGTGAAAGATATGTAAATCAATATGATTCATTATGGTATTGATGAAACCTAGAATTTACCACGAATAACCTAGGTGTGCTTTGACACATAACTCATCCTCGATCGAGCGCTCACCCAAAGCACACAAAGGTACGAGGCCCCTCCTTAGAGCTTCTTGTACATGATGCTAACATGATGAAGACTTAATGAATTCAGATCCATAAACAATATAAGCTTTCCACATAACATATTCTAGATCTAGATCTTAAATAATCATGAATCAAATGATAAAAATAATGAAATTACCCATGTAAAAACTAGTTACTGATCCACGTTTGACACCATTATTCATCCAATACACTCCATTATATTAAACACACTAAATACATAGAAGCTTCTTATAATAATTATTATCATAAACTCATGTGTGCATTAGATTTGAAAGCATAACTCCATAATAGCTCACTCCTCCTAAACTACACAACTCACTATATATTTATAGTGGTGGGGACTTCCCCTTCACCTCTTACATAATTCCCAAAATAAGTCACATCTTGAAAATATCCATGCACCTTTATAATAATAGGCACACATACAAGTGTGCTAATAATAAATTTCTTATAGTTAGCTCGGTAGTAGTAATTCTATTATTAACTCAAACTCATGTAAAGTGATTAGTAGATGCTCTTCCAAAATAGCATTTGCATGTTGCGTAAGTTTCCATCTGGTTGTGTGCCCCGCATGCTATCTCCAAAAATAGCCTGTAACCATGAAAATTGCTAAGTCCCAGATCATTCCTTGTCTTCCTCGTACGTTTCCTTCCCTATCCTTCTATTCCCTCAAATGTTACTTTCTCCCACACAAAAACCTTCTAGGTGTTCCTTCCTTAGTATCATCCTTTTGTCTGATCAACATTACCCCACACTAAACTACATTATCATCCTCGATGATGGGGTTTCTTTCTAATGGATAAAAAGAATAAATAATAAGGATAGAATGAATGTAATTAATTATTATACAAAGAATGGATTTTTATTCTGCATCACCCTTTATCTCAATTGGAAGAATTAACTCCAGATATTCTTCTTTGATCTCACCTCCAAAGTTTTCCAATCAGTTAGCGTGGATTCTGTCTTCAGTGGAATATCTTCTCCAATAGAATCTAACTCATCATGGGCAATATCTTCCTTCTCATTCTATAATATCGAACAATTTTGGACATAACAAACATTCTTTTCTTCTAGAATATCCATCTTCTATGTTATAAGCTTCCTAATTTCATCCAATTTGTTCCTTATGGGGGTCTTGGACATTCGAAGCACCTCACACTTTTTTACTAGTGTTAATATCTCCACTCGCCACAATGGGTCATCCTTCATCACCTTTAGGACTTCATTATCTTATACCATTGTTATGATTCTGATTACTACTACGGAGCTGCACGTATCTTCAAATCCGGTTTTCTTTCTTCAAATTTTCCTACAAAGTTTGGAGCAATGCCTTGTAAGATGAAATATTTCTAACCACCGAGGCAATTGCTCTCTCTCTGCTTCTTTCTTAGGTTCCTTTGGCATTGGCATGAGGATGGGTCCATCCTCAAGCACCAAATCAACTAAGGCACGCACATAATGCATAGCCAAAAGGAACCTTTCACGTACCTTGGACTCCAAGTGTGGTATTGCTTTTAGGACATGATCACCTATCTCCTCTGCCATGCTTTGATGAACACCTCATTTTTCTTCTTCTCTAAGTCCTTCTCTCCTTTTAGACATGATATTTCTATAGCTTTGTCCTTGTTATCTTCTCGTAGCACTCTAATAGTGGTATCCTTATCTATGTTCCTCCACACCACCTCTTTAGATACTTTCACCAAGGCATTACTCACCTGTTCATCAGACATAACAGTGGGTTTGATAGTTATGTGCATGTTTAGTGGTGACTTTTTCATTCTTCTTGACACACAAGAATCTTCACATACATCAAAATCAGGCTTTTCCATGTGAGTTTGCATGGACCATGACAATTGTTTCCTTGTGTGTGTGGTTGCCATGTCAGGGTCCATCAACTCCCATCCATACAAGTCCTTGAGGCCCACTGTATTCTAGAATCGGGTATGGATAATTTTACTTGTGTCCTCATCACAACGCATGTGTGGAACATTTTATTCTCCACTTTCTCTCTTCGTTATTTTCCCCTTAGGTACACGAGCACCAAGGTTTGGAGTTGGATCTTTGATGGTATGAGCGATATCATTCTCTACTTCTCCTACCTCTCTATAATTTATATCTTCATTCATGGGTTCTTCCACTTCTTCTAGTTGTACGGGGTTCCGGGCGTGCTCTCTGCAGACTCATCCACCTCCTCATTCAAAGTCATCTTCCTCCTTTTCCTCTCAGTTATCTATTTTTGAGGAGATAGTCACGGCGACCTCCTAACAGACTGTGGAGTTCTCATGCCTTGTGTCCTTGTTCTTTCAAACACCCTTTTGAAATGGTGCTCTCCTTCTACCGCTTCCAAGTCCTCTTCTTCTTCTTCCACTTGAGGTGGAGTACCCACGCACTTAGTCTCCATTCTATCTGTGGGCTACCTCCTGCCTCTATGTTCTAAGCCACCACTATCTTCCTGCTCTTCTTCCTCCTCATCCACTACTATAGTTTATGAAGGCTTTGGGGATAACACGTTCTCTACCATGTACTTTCCTTTAGGCAGCCCTCGAGTGTGAATTCATTTTCCACGTACTTTTATTCTCCAAATTAGGTTTAAGCTAAAGGTATATGAGCACGGCTCCACTCTTCCCAATAACTAAGCTTACAAGATTCATGTTTATAACATCTGATATGAGCCTCTCAATATAATTTGTCCAGCTTGGATGCACATATGTTTTTATCAAAGTGTGGTAGTCACAATCTACCTTATCTACATTAAAAATTAGGTGATGCACATCATTGAATTAGTGGGGTGATCCTTGGAAGTAGCGTCTTTGTGAAGGCATGCAACAATTTTCACCATGGGCTAAAATTCCCATCTCGCATAAAAATCATGCAATGTAGAAGTCCATTCCACGCAGACCCTTTGTATGCCCTAACTCTTTTTATGTTTCCATGATTTTTGCTTTATCAGTTAGGTTATTGTCAAGGTCCGCCCTTGTTCCCTTTAATCTAGTCGGCGTCAAAATCGGGGTTGTTGTGATCCTTACACTTTGTCACGGTGAAATAGAAGAATTCATCATGGACTCTGCTCATTAGCCACTATTATAGAGGTTCATACTTTCCAAATTACGGGAGCTCATACAACTGATAGACTCCCACCTATTTTAATAATTTCTCCCAAAGTGTCATCATACACACTAGCATATCTTGTGTCATGTGCTTGTTGGTCTTTATACTCAACAACGCATCCAAATATTTATTTTTTTCATAATTACGGTGGTTGTAAACACTCATCTTACAAATGTTGTGGATGTGGGAATCCCACTCTTTCCCAATTATCACACCTTTTAGGTACTGCATCTCTGAGAAATTACTCACTTCTACCTCCACTTTCTTCTTTACTTTGGCTCCTGTGGTAGGTGCTTTCTTTGGTGCCATCTGAAAATCTCAAC
Organism: Taxus wallichiana var. yunnanensis; assembly: GCA_018340775.1. NCBI lineage: Eukaryota > Viridiplantae > Streptophyta > Pinopsida > Cupressales > Taxaceae > Taxus > Taxus wallichiana. The sequence continues at coordinate 539,736,315 of CM031239.1, forward strand.
TTTTTGTCCTTTATAGTGAGAAATTAAAAACCTAGCTTGAATTTTCTAGCCCTAGGTTGAAACCACGTGCCCTATCTCTTTCTCAATGCATCTTCTTCACTCAAACCCTTCACCAATGGGTATGCAATCTTCTTCTACATAGAAATCCACTCTCCACATCTAGTTTCACACTCTTTACACCTCAATTCTCTTCATTCAGCTCATTCACACTTAGCTCATTCAAATTCTTGTGATTAAAACAATAAAAATGAACTCGCATCATTTTCTTATATAGATTTTCAAAATTTAATGCATTTATTTCTCCTTCACCTACCAACAATCCTCTCATTAATTGACCAATTTCACACTTTTCATGTGGTACATATTCGTGCCCAAGCTATAACCTTCTAGTGCGACTTCTTACATTCTATCCATGGACTTCTCTTGTGCACTTCCATGAACCCGAGTACCTTGCCACTGCACCTTCCCTTGGTAGTCTCCATGGTCTCTGCTTACCTCGTGTTATACTATTCCTTCATTTATCTGCATTTATGGTCCTTGTTTAGAAGAAATATCCTTTCTAACAACTCTCCAAACTTGAATAACACATATAGTAGTTTGTTCCTTTATGTGTACCCATTTTTCAATAGCCACCCCACACAAATGGTATGTGTAATCCTCTGCACATAAAAATTATTCAAATGGTAATTAGCTTCCAGCACACAAATATGCTTATTACAAAAAACACCAACTAAATTGATAAAGCATAGTGACGAAGAAGGAAATACATTAAGGGAATACATAAATGAAAACCTAATCTAAATGGCAACAATGCCTTATTACAAACACCAAGAAGACTTATTTATAGTAGGGCTTCAACCTACTCCCATTGAAGTAACTGGGTAACCGTATTCCATCAAGTGTCTCTAACTGGAAAACCTGTTTCAAGTATGTGAGTGATAACATACGGTCGAACCCATGCAATTTAATATTTCTTGGATGGTGCATAAAATTAGAATCATAAAAGAGCACCATCTATCCAATCTCAAACTTGTTGTCCCTAATGTTCCTGTCATGCCATGCTTTCTACCTGGCCTTTTCTTGCTTTTGAATCCAATGTGCTATTTCTCATCGCTCATCTAGCTTTATCAACTTTTCAATTCGTTCTTCTAACACTTTCTCATCAGCTAGACCTCTAGTGCATGTAATACGTAAAGAAGGTAACATGAATTTCATAAGAATTGCTTAGTGCCAAATACTAACTAAAACGGCGTGGCTTTGTTGAACCTTTTATATGTTTTTCTATACACCGAAAGTGCAAAAGAAAATTTATCATCCCAATATTTCCTTCCAACATCATAAATTTTTGTCAATGTCTGGTTTAAAATTTTGTTGAAGGCCTCAAAGCAGTCCCATTTTCCTGAGGATGATAGGGTGTAGTCTTATGGTGCGTAATCATAAATTCATCCAATAATATCTTGATTGTCTCATTCAAAACATGTGTATCCTTATCACTTTTCAAACTTAATAGGCATCCATACCTTGTAAGAATATTTTCCCATAAAAAAATTACTATTGTAGCTACTGTATAATCCTTGGTAGGTGCTGCTTCAGCCCACCTTGTAAGATAATATGTGCAAGTGATGATTGATGTAGCCTAGAATTCACCAGTAAAATCCCAGGCATGATGGCACTTCACTCAGCATAGAATGAGTGCTCACCCAAAGTGCGCAAAGGTACCAAGCCCCTCTTTAGGGTTGATATTGTAGGAGGTTAGCATGATGAAGACTTAATACATTCAGATCCATAATTAATATAACATTCTACAGTACATTTTCAGATCTAGATCTAGAGATTAAAATATCTAAATAATAACCATGATGAAATCAAGCATACAAGAACCCATTATACTCAGTATTTGATACTCTGATTCAACCAATAACCTCCATTATATTAAATTCGGGAATACACAGAAGCTTCCTTACAATAATAATGTAGTATACACTTATGCGTGTAACAGAATTTGACAACATAACTTCATACTAACTCTTCTCTCACAATCTCATACTTATATCTATCTATCTATCTATCTATCTATATATATATATATATATATAATACTACACAAACCAATACATATTTATAAGGGTGGGGAATTTCCCTTTACCTCTTATCTAATCCCAAAATAGGTCACATGCTATTATTAGCCACACACATTACAATAATAGCCACACATGCAAGTGTTCTAACAATAGAATTCTTCTAGTTAAATGTTAGTAGTAAATCTATTCTCAACATGTACCCATGTAAAACACTTTGTATCCGATCCTGCAAAAATATCCAATGCGTGTCACTCAAGTCTCAGAATCGGTTTATGTGTTCGACACCCTATCTCAAAAAATAACTCATACACGTGAAAAAGAATAAGTCCCAAATCTATCTCTCTTCTTCGCGTGGGATTCTTTCCTTACCCTTTCATGCCTTTAAATGCGCTCTGTTCTTCCATGTGAACCTTCTATATGTTTTTCACTAAGTGCCATATTTTTCTCGACTAACAATGATGTAGTGTGATCCAATGCAACACACGGCTGGAGAAATTTGACCCAAAAAGTCTATATCCCATTTTTCAAATGGTTCTACACTAGGAATAGGCCATAAAGGCATTTCATCTCTCTTCCCCAGTTTTCCAAGGCACTAATAGTTATCACACACCTTGCAATATGCCTTACAATCCTTATACTGGGGTTTCCCACCATAATCCAACAAGTATAATTTTATGCGCACTTTGGTGTCACCTATATAGTGCCCACCTACAATACCACCATGAGCCTCTTCCATGATATTTGTGTGCTCATTCTCCAATACACATCAACATAATATTTCATCTCGTCCTAACTTGTATAGGTCACCACTTATCAACATAAAAATTACCACGCGTATTGCAAGTAATTTATACACTAAGGATTTTAGTCGTTCGGTGCTACACTTGTGCATTCAAAGACAACAATATCCTCCAAGTCTAAATTCACGTGATGTACTCTAAGGTTGTTCATTTTATGTGTACTTATTTTCAACAATCTTGTACCTAGATATCAATAACCACCCCACACTAAGGGTATGTGTAGTCCTCTGCGCATATAAATGCTTCAAATAGTAATTAGCTTATGGCGCGCAAACATGCTTATTACACAAAAACACCAACTAAATTGACAAAGCATGGTGACGAAGAAGGAAATATATTTAATAAAATATATAATTGAAAACCTAATATAAATGGAAACACTACCTTATTACAAACACCAAGAAGACTTATTTATAGTAGGGCTTCAACCTACTCCTGTTGAAGTAACTGGGTAAAAATGTTCCATCAAGCACCTCTAATTGGAAAGCACTTGTTTCAAGTATGTTAGTGACAACATATTTCCCTAACCAATGTACTTTGAGTTTTCCTGGATGGCACAAAAACTTAGAATAATAAAGGAGCATCATCTGTCCAATTGTGAACTTTTTATCCTTGATGTTCTGTTATGCCATGCTTTTTGCCTGGACTTTTATTTTTGACTCCAACATGCTATTTCTCATCACTCATCTAGCTTGATTAATTTTTCAATCATTTCTTGTAATGATTTCTCATCAACTATACCTCAAGTGAGTGCAATACAAAAAGATGGTAACATGAATTCCATAGGAAGAACTACTTCTGCGCCAAACACTAATTGAAATGGTGTGGATTTGTTCAACCTTTTATATGTTGTGTGATATGCCCAAAGTACTGCAGATACTTTATCATCCCAATCCTTTCTTCCAACATCACATATTTTTGTCAATGTCTGGCTCAAAATTTTGTTGAAAGCCTCAACAGTCCCATTGGCTTGAGGATGATATGGTGTAGTCTTATGGTGTGCAATCATGAATTCATCCAATAAAATTCTGATTGTCTCATTTAGAAAGTGTGTGCCCCTATCACTAGTCAAACTTAAAGGACATCCATACCTCGTAATAATATTTTCCCATAGAAACCTAGCTATTGTAGCTGCTGTACAATCCTTTATAGGGGTTGCTTCTGCCCACCTTGTAAGGTAATCCATGCAAGTAATGATGTAGCGTGATCCAATTCTACATGCGGATGGAGAAATAGGACCCAAAAAATCAATTGCCCATTTCTCAAACAGATCGTACTATAAATAGGCCTTAATGGCATCTCATCTCATTGTCCTAGTTTTCCAAGACGTTGATAGTGATCACATGCCTTACAAAATTCCTTACAATCTTTATACAAGGTCTCCCACCATAATCCAATTATTAGAATCTTACGTGCGGTGGTGTCACTTGCAATACCACCATGAGCTTCTTGCATAATATATGTGTGCTCATGCTCCAAGACACAACAATGCAATACTTCATCCCAGACTAATTTGTACATGTCACCACTAATTAACATACGGGGTGTTGCATGTATAGTAAGTTGTTTATTCTCTAAGGATTTCATTTCTTCTAGTGTCATGCCTATTCATAAAAAGACAACAATGTCCTCTAATTATGATGGCACGCATTGTAATATGTATAAGCGTGCATCGGGCATGGTATCTTTAATTTCCTGTGCTTATTCTCCTGACTATATTATGGATAAATGGTCTGGTCCGAATTATGTTTTCCTCATTTGACCACAACTGTGAAATCAAATTCTTGAAATAAGAGTACCCATCTACATATACGCCCCTGTAAAATAGGATTATTTACCAAATACTTCAATGCCATGTGATATGTATAAAATAAAAATGGTGTAGCTAGTAGGTACTATCTAGAATTTATGTAGCGCATAGATCATTGAAAAAGCTTCATGCTCTGTAGTTGTGTAATTTTACTCTACAGGGGTTAGCTTTCTACTAGAAAAACATATAGGATGATCTACAATACCTTCTCTAGGATGAGCCAATACTACACCAATGGCCATGCCAAAGGTGTCCACATGTACATGAAATGGTTGGTCCCATAAAGGAAAATGCAAAATAGGTGTGGTAGTAAGTTTATCCTTTAATGTCTTGGAGGTGCATTGTTGCGGTTCTCCCCAATAGAATGTACCTTTTCCTTTCATAACTCCTCCAAAGGTGTGGTAACCTTGGCATATCCTTTAATAAAATTCTTGTAATATCCTGTATGACCCAAAAATCCATGCACCTCACTCTGATTGGTAGACTCTTTTAGGATGATAATGACTGTAACCTTAGCTGGATCGACCAACAAACATTCCTTGTAGATTATGTGTTCTAACAATATTCCAAATGGTGTAGCAAATATACACTTCTTGATGTTTAAAGAGATACTAAAATATATACATCTTTCAAACATTAAGTGCAGATTTTCACAATGATCTTTGATAAGTCCATACACCGTCCAATCATCTAAATAAATCTGTAATAAGTTATGAATAAACTCTTTAAACGTCTAAACAACTATGTGTAAAAATATAGCAGGCACATTTTTCAGACCAAAAGGCATCACAGTATAGGTGAAGCTACCCCATTCGATAGTAAAATTATTTTTTCTTGATCCTCTGGGAAATCTTAACTGATGATACCCAGAGAACCGATCGTCAGTAAATGAATAAATTTCGCACCCTACAATGCCTTCTAGTATTTCCTCAGTGAATGGTGTATGAAAGGGATCAATCACACATGAAACATTCATCTCTTTATAGTCCACACAGATCCTAAGCTGACCATCCTTCTTAATATTGGTCACCATTGGAATAACCCATTCTGACTCGTCCAGGGGCTTGATGATTCCAGACTTCAACATTTTTTCAATCTCTTCTTTGACATTTTTGCACAATTTTGGGTTCATCCTATAGGGTGTCTTTCTAACTGGGAGTGCACCCTCTTTAATATTTATCCTCATCTCCCTTAATGATTCATGCATGCCTTTAAGCTCATGGTACCCCGAGGAAATAAATCATGATAATCCCGTAGTAACTCTATGATTTTTTCCACTTCAAAGTCTAACCAATAGTCCCCAATTATGGCCTCCTTAGGCTCAACATTTGATCCAATATTCACTTTATTTTTCTTCATAGGTTCATTGTAGGCGTGTCTGGTCTTATCTCGCACTATCCAACACCTCATGCCTACTGTTGAATGTTTTACATCTAGATTTTCTACTTGCACATCATCCACTAAGTAGACCATTTTGCTTTTTCTTTCTAAAGGAAATCATCTTTGAAGTAGTGTGGCATCAGCCTTTGTTTCTTCAACAAAACGCTCCTGAATTTCCTTCATCCAATAACTCCTGAATGAGTTCTTCAGCCTTGGCACTATCTCCCATAGTTAAGTGTTTTATGAATTTTAATGCTTCTTCCACTAGAGGCTTGGTAGAGAAGAATTCAAATGTCTGAGTCATTCTGCAATTAAATCCTTCCAATTTCTAGTCTCTCTATGGAGTTTTGCATATACATACCAAGTGCATGTGCAAACATGTAAAGTGGAATAAAACTTGTGCACCCAGAGAGAAGGTGGTAAAGCTTCCTTACCCCTCTGTCCAAATTATCTCACACTGCTAAACATGGTGTTGAACAGGTTGATTACCATGATAAGTGCAAATTTGAGTAGGTGCATTGCTCCTAAAGAACCTAGTGGCAAGATCAATCCTAATTTCATTCCATCCTACAAGATTATCCTTGTGGACCACCCACTAGCACACTGCTTGTTGTCCCGCATAGGGTATATGCTAGCATATTCCTTCTTTCCAGTGGGTCTATCCATTATTCTTCCATGGTGTGTAGGAACACCATAGGGTATCCTTCTTCGGTGTAACAAGGTATCGATTTGTTATCTATTTTTCTAATATAACGCAATTTTTTGACCCTAGGAAATATGCTCTTTACTTCATGCCCTACCAACTCATAAGTTTTATGAGCACAATTATCACAAGCAACACTTGTAGTATCACTAATAGATTTTGCATCCTCCTACTGAAGGATTCCTTCTTTACATGGTTGAAGCACCTCACGGATCCTAGATGGCACGTACATAAATCCTATTTAGGTCTTTTTCAATCAAGGGATCAACATAGGGTGCAGATTTTCCATTTGTTAAAGGGATAAAAATTCTTTATTCTTTGTTTTCAAAGCTGAAATAACCCTTGTTGAACCGAATATCAGCATTATTTACATAGCACAAAGGATGCCCCAAAATAAGCGGGAAGGTATCGACTCTGTCAGCGCTAAAACTACAAAATCTCTAGTGAACTTGGTTCCTTGTATGGTAATGGATGCATCTTTTAAAACTCTGATGGGAGTGGCCTTAGTCCGATTAGCCATGAATAATACATTAGAGGATGGCTGCAATGGAGGTCTCCCCATTTGTACCCATGCATCTAAGGTAAGAACATTGACTTCCATGCTGTATCAATCAATATATTACTCAATATCCACCCATCCACAACAACATTTAGAGTTATTTCCTTGTCATAATCTAGGCTATGAGGGGGAAGATTTGCATGCAGGATCTACCATCCAATCTTAGTACTTGCGCACAGAGTGTTTCCTTTTAACCAATTCCCCAACAGTGGAATGATATTCTCTTGATGCAACATCTTTCACACTTCTTTCAAATCATCCATATCAGATTGGACCACCTCGATGCTTTCTTTTGCTCCATCTTCCATGATTTCTCCTTTAAATATTGTATTTCACCCTAAATATTCCTGAGTACCTCCATGGTTTCTTGGTAAACCTCCTTCTGATGGGTAGGATCTGGGTACCGTGCATGTAGAACCTCCTCCTTAGTGATGGTAGGATTTTTCTGCAATGCCTCTTTGGCGCTTGTTTGCTTGATGAGGGTCATGATATTTACCTGTAATGCCTTAGATTCTGGTTCTAACTTTGGCATCCACTGATTTTCCGCAACATGTTGTATCCTTAGCATCCCTACACCTTTTTTTTCTTGTTTATGTTGCTTTCTAAGATGCTCATACAAGTTTTGGTACTCCTCATAACTATGATTCTTTCCATAGAAAGAACATGTAATATTCTGAGGACATTCACACTGTAGTGGTTAGGAGATCCACATGTGTAACATGTTCTATGAGGGAACTCGCTTCTTCCACCACCATGGCCTCAACCTCCATATCCTCCTCAAAACCCTTGACCTCTACCATGACCTCCTTCAAAATGTCCTTCACTCTGATCATAGCGCACCTAATTATGATCCCAATCCTGATGCTCGTTCTTGCCTTTAGAGTTATCGAAACTACTTTTGTCATACACCTATGTCCATAACATCATGCATCGACCAATCAATCACTAGTCTTCTATGTCATGAGTCATGGACCTCTGATTTGGTAGTAGCATGAAATTTTCTTTCTTATCATGTGTTGTATTAATGGGCAACAAATAACATCATGGTTTAGATGGCATATCTCACAGTCCAACAACAATGAGCACACTGATCTACGGGGACAACTATCCTTTTTGTGACCTTCCAATTTACAATCTATGCACCAAATCCCTGTGCACATCTCATATGTTGAATTTATGGATAGCTTCTTCAACTACTTTGCCATAGCTGTGATCTATGCTTCTAAAAATGGGCTCACTCTAGTCTCTATACTACCAACTTCCTCACGTACGTAAAGTGCTTGAGTGATTCACATGGATCGATGTATGTTGTATGTGATAGTGCCCTTCTAAAAGGTGTTATTAGGCCTCCAATGAACCATTTTGCATGTTGGCTTGCATGAATATCATAAGAAAGCTTGGATAACAATTTTTTGAATAGAGCATCATAGTCTCGACACTTTCAAGTATTTTATTGCTTAAAATATTTTGCTCAAACTCAGGGATGTGAAAATCTTTAAGGAAAGCATCTTTTAAGGCTACATAGTCTACACAAGTTTGTTTAGGGTCAAACTTCCTGTTCCAACTATGTGCATTCTGGCCCTGTAACGTATTAGAAAATTGCCTTTCCCTACACTCAGAAGATGTGATTCCTTTTGTGCACCATAATATTTCACACATGTGCATGTGTTTAACCACATCTTCTATGCCCCTATACTCTAGGAGATGAAGAGACATCTCCATGTAAATATTCTAGGGTTGGTGCGGACCTTGCCTACCTAATCCATAACCTTATGTGTTTCCTCGCCTCAAGAACCACTAGATCCACCAAAACTAGAGCTACCTATACCACCTGATCCTAACCCCATAGCTAGAGTCGGACCAGAATATGTACTTCCCTATGTCCCAATAGTAGTATTGAACTATACCCTGAAATTCTACGAAGTGTTACTACTCCCAGAAGATAGTCCAAAAATTTGCGCACCTAAAGTTTGTGCTGGATGATACTGACCAAAAAGGTACTCCCATATAAAAATAATCTTTTGCGTTGCCATCGTTGTGCTTTTTATATGACTGAATCCCACTCTCCCACTACCTAAATTAGCTTCCTGATTATTTATTGTACTAGATAATAGAAAACCAAGTGTAAGGGAAAGGTTTCTAGGTGGATTTAGATACGTACCCATGGCCCAGGTCATCTCTACTGGTGCACTTCTATGTGAGGCCAAGGATGGTTCCCTGTCATGCTTTCCAAAATGGGGGAGTTCCTGATGCTCGGGTTCCACATCTTCTACGTGAACTTTAAACCCTTCCTGAACTATCTCTCTCCACAACGCCATTCACTTTGCAACATCCCATTACTTCTCTATCTCCCTCTCATGTGCCTCATTATACTTAAGCCACCTTTCCTCTCTTTGCCTTTTTATCGCTAGATCTGCCATCTTTCACCAAACCTGCTCCTTCCCCTACATGTGGTGGGGTTTAGTTCACCATCAGTTTGTTCTCCAAGTTTAGGGTTACCATCAAAATTTTTATTGCCAGTGGAATTCCTTGTAAGTAAATTCCCTTGGGATATTGTAAAAATTGGAATTCAGCTACCTCTGGGCATGAATAAGTGGAAATTAAGTACTCCAAAATATAGCTATTCAAAACACCATGGAACCACGTATCCACAATACGAGTCCAAATTAGATTAGCATCATAAAGGGCCTAAAATTCTTCCTACGTCCAGAAAAGTGTGCGATACCTCCAATTCCGTTTAGACGCATAAGCAACTAGCCACTAAATGCAGTTCTACCGGAAAGATAGCGAAGAATCTCTCATACAAACATTCATTCAGATTCTACTCCACCCAAGTGCGTGCATCAAACTCAGATAAAGTGTTGAACCTATTTGTGTATTATTCTTCTAGGTCATGTATCCAATCCTTAACACTTTCTAGGGTCAACCAAGTATGTCTTCATCATGAACCATCTTGAAAAAAATTGAAAAGATCTCCTAACAATAGAACCAATGATGCAACCTAGAATTCACTAGTAAAAGGCCGGGCGTGCTAGCACATCACTCAACCTAGACTAAGCTCTCACCCGAAGTGTGCAAATGTACCAAGGCCCTCTTTAGGGTTGTTGTTGTAGGAGGTTAGCATGATGAATACTTAATAAATTCAGGTCCATAATTAATATAACATTCTACGGTGCATGTTCGAGATCTAGATCTAGAGATTAATAGACCTAAATAATAACCATGATGATATCAAACATGCAAGAACCAATTATACTCAACATTTGATACTCGATTTAACCAATAACCTCCATTATATTAAATGTGGTAATACAAAAATATTCCTTACAATAATGATGAGTATACGCTTATGCACGTAACAAAACTTGACAACATAACTTCATACTAACTCTGCTCTCACACTCTCATACTTATATCTATCTTTGTATATCTCATACTACACAGACCAATACATATTTATAAGGGTGGGGACTTTCCCTTCACCACTTATCTAATCCCAAAATAGGTCACATGCTATTATTATCCACGCACCATTACAATAATAGCCACACATGCAAGTGTGCTAACAATAGACTTCTTCTAGTTAACTGTCAGTAGTAAATCTATTCTTAGCCTGTACCCATGCAAAGCACTTCATAGCCGATCCTCCAAAAATATCCAATGCGTGTCATGCAAGTATTTAACCGGTTTGTGTGTTTGGCACGCTATCTCCAAAAATAGCTCGTACACGTGAAAATGGCTAAGTCCCAAATCTATCTCTCTTCTTCATGTGTGATTCTTTCTGACCCTTCCACACCTTTGAATGCACTCTGTTCTTCTGCGTGAACCTTCTATATGTTTTTTTCTAAGTTTCGTATTTTGACTGACCAAAAATGATGTAGCGTGTTCCGAGTTTATATGGGGGTAAATTGGACCCAAAATTCTATAGCCCATTTTTCTAATGGTTTTGCACTAGGAATAGGTCATAAAGGAATTTCATCTCTCTTCCTTAGTTTTCCAAGGTACTGAAAGTGATCACATGCCTTGTAATATGCCTTACAATCCTTATATAGGGTATCCCACCACAATCCAATGAGTAGAATGTTTTACACAGTGGCGTCACCTGCATAGTTCCCACCTGCAATACCACCATGAGTCTCTTCCATGATATATGTGCACTCATTCTCTAATACACATCGACGCAATATTTCATCTCGGCCTAACTTGTATAGGTCACCACTGATCAACATAAAGGTGTCACGTAAATTGCAAGTTGTTTCTACTCTAAGTCTTTTAGTACTTTTGGCACCACATCGTGCGTAGAAAGATAAAAATATCCTCCAAGTCTGAAGGTGCATAATGTAACCTATATAACTATGCATCTAGAATTGTATCTTCAATTATTTCCATGTCTTCCCTGATCGTATCTTTGAATTACTTTTAATTGGTTTTACCACAACTATAAAATAAAATTCTTTGAATAAAAACACCCATTGACATATGTGCCCCTTTAAGACATGCTTATTTACCAAGTATTTCAATGCCATGTGATTGATATAAAATAAAAATGGTGGTGCTAGTAGGTATTGTCTAAATTTATATAGTGTAGAGATCATCGACAAGGATTCATGCTCAATAGTTTGTATAATTCTTCTCTGTAGGGCTCAAATTTCTACTAGAAAAATAGATAGGATGATCTATAATACATTCTCCATGTTAAGTGTTGGGCCCCTAAAATATTATCCAACAACAAGAAGGCACATGGACGCACAAGGCCTATTTGAAGACGAGTGCGCCAGGAGAAAGTGTGAAAGGTAGAGCAAAGGTTTTGGGACTTAGCCATATTTGGCATATTAGACAAGAACATGAGAAAAGTGTGACTTGACTGTGCATGTGGAATGGATAAGGTGCCATCTGGTAGCTTGGTGCCCACGGAAGGAATATACCTTGCGATGGAAGATTCTAGAAGGCCATCATTGCAAAGAGTGGAGAGCTCAAGCTGAAGAAGCATGCTCCCATGGAGGACCACCTTGGACACTTGGCAATGGATCTACAACTCCACACAGAGGCTTGAAGATGTTGAAAAAGGATATAAATACAAGCACCCGCTAGAGGAAAAGAGATAGAAATAAAAAGAGGTGAAGCCATGCAGGAATACTATGAGAGCTCCATAGGTTGGGTTTAGAGGATTTGTAGGAATACATTGTACTAAGGGAATGGGTTTTGAACATTTTTCTTTGTACTATGAAGGGCCTAAATTCGTTTGGATGCATGATATTGATCTGCATTATCATATGAATTTTTGATTACATGAGTTATTGTAATATGGTTATAAACATGCTTAATATGAATATATGTGTGGTTCAGTTCTACTACATGGTTATATGTATATTTCATATGAGTGGGTGTAAACCCCTGTGCATTTATTTTTGTTATGATTCAGATCTATGTTCTATAATGCTTATCTTATATGGATGAACACATTGGTCTAGAATCCGTTCTGAGCTCTAAGATGAATGTATGGTTCCTTTCCAATTTGTTCACTTAAGTTTCTATTGTAAATAATGCACTCTCACACAAATCGCATAAAGGATGGAATCAGCAGTTGTGTGTGTGCCTCGGGTGAGCTCTCGGTGCCCTTTGGGTGATAGGACGATGCACATGGGATTTCTTGTTCTTGAGAAGGGCTTAAAAATGACTACATCTTGGTTCCATTGTTGGGACCTCTTTTCAAAGTTATTGTGAGAAATGGCATACGTTTTTATCTTTGTGATGTGTAATGACAAAACACCTAGCTTTAGAAAGCGTTGAAACATGGTGCAAGAGCACGGAGGATGAGTTTTCTCAAATATTAAACACTAATTCTGAGTTTAGTACACGTGGATGAGTTGAAGAGAATATATATAATGAGCTATATGAGACATTCTTTTGTTGTTTCCCAAGAGAGCTATATGAATGGCTCTCAGCATATACATCTGGATCAAATTGGTTTTGTAGTTCACGCGTGTGGACCCAAGATGACTATCAGAGGCTACAAGATGTAGATCTGATGTGGACATGTGTTATTGATCACTGGTGGAAGAGGGTGCTGACTAGTTATACTTTGGAATACGCCATTTTGACGTATTATTTCCCATAGATCAATGAGTTTTAGTTTATGAGGGAGCCTAGAGGATCAATTTTTCATGTTATTCCTCTGTATATGAAGATCTTGGTTGTTACTTTGAGTTTAGAAGCATTCCCCATGGCTAGCTAAGCTCTCTGAGCATTGGGAAAGGAAGCTAGGGTGGAGGAAGATGAAGGACATTGTGGCTGAAAAGGAAAGGGAGGAGATACGACTCAAGTATAATGAAGCTTGTGAAAGGGAGATGACTAGACAATGCGAGGTAGATGTTGTGAGAGGGTGTTGAAGTTCACGTGGAGGATGTGGAGCCTGAGCAGTCTGTGCTACCCCATCTTGGAAAGCGCATAAGAGAAGCCCCTTCAACTTCTAATGAGAGTTCATCACATGGCGAAATAAGATCCATTGGCATGCATTTGAACCCACCTAGTGACCAATCCCTAGTGCTTGGTTTTCCATATCAAGGGAAGAGTATTGTAGCCCATTTCATATCGGTGGAAGTGACTAATCTACACCCAGGAGATATAATTTCTCATTTGGGACTTATATGGCTGCACATACCATTCCAGTGTTTTTAACGAGAAATAAGCATGAGCTTATTTTGGATAACATTACCACCTTCGTTGTGGGTACGCAAGTTGTATTCCACCTTGTAAGGTTGTGCACACACATGGTACATTTATTCAGAGATGTGTCATCAAATAGGTAATTGGCAAGAGTTAGTGGATGACCTCATTCAAGCATTTGAGTATAGGAGCACCAAACCATTAGTGGATAAGGCATTGCAAACAATCAAGCACCTTACAGTGGGAGATACTACCATGGCTGAGGATAGGCTATTGGAATTAATAGAAAATCCTAATGTGGAGACACACCTCTATGAGGAATAATCAGAGGAAGTACATTTTGATCATGCATGTATGGAAAAAAGAAAAAAATTGGTCTATGTCATAGATGGGGAAGAGATGGAGACATTGGATGTTGATCATTCAAAGGGTACACGTGAGGTCATTGACAACGCTGATGAGCAAGCACACACCTACCATGAGCCCTTGAAGAAAAATAAGGTTAACATTGGGATAGAGGCTGAACCTAAGGAGGCTATCATCGATGACTATTGGTTGGAAAAGGAAGTTTCAAGATCATTGATCTATTGCATGAATTCCAAGATTTGTTCCCTCGTGGGTACCATGAACTCAAAGGTGTCCACCATTCCTTGGGAGAAATGAAGATCAAGTTAAAATAAGTTGCGCACCCAATTCAGAAGAGACCTTATTGGATGAATCCAAATTTACGTGTATGGGTTAAGGAAGAGATAGACAAAATGATAGCATCAGGTATCATTGAGGCGGTTGAAGATTCGAATGGATAAGCCCAATGGTCATCAAGCATCAAGAAGGATGGGAGGATCAGGATCTATGTTTACTACAGGGACCTAAATGTAGTATGTGTCATTGATCCTTTCCCTACCCCATTTACTAAAGAAATATTAGAGGGAGTGGCAGGGTACAAAACCTACTCCACGGATGGGTTCTCAGGGTACCACAGTGCATGATTACAAAGGAAGACCGAGAGAAAGACAACTTTCACCACTGAATGGGGAAGTTTTGCATACATGGTCACACTTTTTAGGTTGAAGAATGTGCCTGTTGTGTTCTCGTGCATTATAGTGCAAGCCTTCCACAAATTTCTTCAGGTCTATTTGGATGATTGGAATATATATGGTCTCGTCAAGGACCATTGTGATAACTTGAGACTAATGTCTCGAAAGATGTCGTAAGTTGAGGATATCCCTCAACATCAAGAAGTAAGTCTTTGTCACCCCATTTGGAACCTTATTAGGGCATATCATATGCAAAGAAGGCTTACTAGTAGATCCCACCAAAGTTACAATCATTGTGGGTTTGGGGGAGCCTACTAGCCAAAGTGACGTACGTGGATTCCTTAGACATACGAAATATTAAAGTAAGTTCATTAAGGGGTATGCCAAAATCACCGCGCCCTTAGAAGAATTATTGAAACATAAAAGTGTCTTTCATTAGGAGAGGCGCATCAGAAGGAATTTGACACTTTAAAGGAAAGGATGGTAACAATGACCATATTACGTTTCCCTTCTTGGGATAATCCTTTCCATGTGCACGTGGATGCCTCAGGGACAACAACGGGGGTAGTACTAGCACAACTTGGCGAAGGGACTATCTATCATCCCTTGAGCTTTACAAGTAGAAAATTGACACCATCGAGTAGAATTACACAAGTACTTAGTGTGAAGCATTGTTAATGATCTACGTCTGGATAAGTTTAGGTAGTATCTACTAGCAACACCCTTCATATTCTACATAGATCACATGGCATTAAAATACTTAGTCAACAAACTCATTCTGCAAGGGTGCATATGTCGTTGGGTCCTCCTATTTCAGGAATTTGAATTTACGGTGGTGGTAAATCCAGGAAAGAATAATTTAGGGCCTGACCACTTGTCAAGGATTGATTCGGGAGAGGATGTGTAAAGCATTGAGGAGACCATGCCAGATGCAAAACTATTTAGATTATGACACGCACCCTCAGACTTGGAAGATATCGCAGTGTTCTTAAAGATAGGTGTGGCACTAGAGGGGATGAGGGCCATGGAAAGAAAATAGTTAGCTATACGTGTCACACCCTACATGCTTATTAGTGGAGATTTATACAAATTAGGTCATGATGAGGTTCTACGTTGATACGTGCTAGAACATGAGCACATTGCAATTATGGAAGAAGCACATGGTGGGATCTCGGAGGAAACTATGCAAGAAATGCAACCACACACGAAGATTCTACTTGCATGGATTTGGTGGGAAACCATCTACCAAGATTATATTGAGTTTTACAAGGCCTGTGACCATTTCCAGTGTCTTGGAAAACTCGGGAAAGAGGGATGAAATTCCCTTACGAATGATATCCAGTGTAGAACCATTTGAGAAATGGGATATCAACTATTTAGAACCAATCTCGCCAATGGTGCAAAGGACTGTTAGAGATATATCATCACTTGCACTTGATTATTTAACACAATGTGTAGAGGCAAAACCCACAAGGATTGTACCATGATGACAGCTTCTAGATTCTTATGGGAAAATATAATAAGTAGATATGGTTTCCTTTAAGTTTAACAAGTGATAGGGGTACCCACTTCCTCAAAGAAACATTTTGGATACTATTGGAAGAATTTATGATGGCCCATCACAAAACTACCCCATATCACCCTCAAGCAAAGGGGACTGCTAAGGAATTTAACAAAATACTAATTCATACATTAACTAATATGTGTGACATTGGAAGACGGGATGGGGATGACAAGGTATCAGCCATCCTATGGGCATACAGAAAAACCTATAAAAGGTTGAACAAGGTTATACTATTTCAATTGATGTTCGGCATGGAGGTTGTTTTACTAGTTTAATTCATGTTACCTTCACTTTGCATATAACGCTCACGGGAGGTTTGGTGATGGGAAAGCGATGGAAGAAAGAATTGATAAATTAATGCAGTTGGATGGAAGGTAATCACTTGTTAGGTGGAGTCAAAAGACAGAAAAAGAAATACAAAAACCATGGCATGATCATCATTTCAAGAACAAGAAGTTTGAGGTTGGGTAGTTGGTGTTATTATATGATTCCAAGTATCTGCACCATCTTGGAAAGTTGAAATTCCATTGGTGGGACCTTACCTCATATCGTACATTCTTGATTCAAGCATTTTCAGATTATAAGCACTAGATGAGACAAGATTACTGTGTCACTTAATGGGAGTAGGTGAAGCCCTATTATAAATAATTCTTCCAGTGTTTGTAAATAAGGCCATATCACTAGTTAGTTTAGGTGTCCCTTTATTCAATTTCCTTTTCTATGTTTCCCTTTCTCATTGTTTGTTCTGTTGTTTGTTTTATGCCTTGGGAGCTGGTAACCACTTTAGTTTTTGAAGGTTGTGCATGTGCAGAGGACCGTTCATCTATTTTAGTGTGGGGTGGAGTGATGTGAAGTATGGGCTTGTAATACAAGTGTGTATTGGTAGTAGAAGTTGCGGTGAATGACATGGTTAAATAACTAAAGGTGCATAAGGGTAATAGGCGTGTGTTGGGCACTGAAATATTGAGTAAGTATAAAAAGATGCATGGGGGAAAGGCAGGATTCTAGGAGGATTTTAGGACCCATGATATGCGCCAATGTAACGTGGTCTCGGTACTTAGCCATATTTGGCATATCGGGCGGAGACTCGTGAAAATCATGACTTCACTGTGCATGATGAATGGATAAGGTGCCATCCTAGTGACAGTGGCTTAGGAAGGAATATAGCCTATGATGGAAGCTTCTAAAAGAACATCATGGCAAGGAGTGGAGGGATCGGAACTTGAGGAGAATTCTCCCATGGAGAACCACATCTAGACACTTGGCGATGGATTTGAAGCCTTAGAAAGAAGATTTGGCAGTTTAAGAGGCCTATAAATACAAGCACCCATAGAGGAGTTAGAGAGAGATATCAATAGAGAGTAGAGCTCTGCAGAAACACTACGAGGAATTGTATTGGGATGGGTAGGTAAAATATAGGAGAAGGATGCATCAAGGGGCTTGGGATTGTGATTTTATTTTTGAGGACTAAGGGGTGTAAATCTAGATATGATGTCCGACTTTAGTCTACCATCCGTGATGCTATGTAATGTATCTAATGAATGTAACAAGGTTACCAACTTATTTGAATATGATCATTAATGATTCTGGTCCATCCTCATATCTTCATATTTCTATTCATGTATGTTTATGAAATGAGTTTGAATCCTTATGCATTTCCCTTTTTTTTTGGTTCAAGATTATATTCTATTAAATTATATTTTATCGGAATGACCTGCATTGGTCTAGAAGCCATTATGAGCTCTATGATGTTTGCATGTCTCATTTCCACTCAATATCCTTACGTTCCTATCATAGATGATGTTTCCCACTAAACTCACATAAAGGAGAGAATCAGTACCCGCGAGTGCCTCGGATGAGCTCCTAGCATCCATTTGGGTGATAGGCTAACACGCATGGGATTCCCTTGCTCTTTGGTGGGTGTAAAAATGACTGCATCTTGGTTCCATTGTCGGGACCTTGTTTTGAAGTTGAAGTGGGAAATGGCATACATCATGATCTATGAAATGATTGATGATAGAGCTTTTAACCTTGGAAAGTGTTGAAACATGGTTTAAAAGCACGAAGGATGAATTTGCTCAGAGATTCAACACTAGACCTTAACTTGATGCACGTAGATGTGTAGAAGAGAACCTCTGCCATGATTTATATGAAAGTTTTTTTGTTGTTTCCCGGTAGAGATGTATGAATGGCTCTCGACATATGCATCTAGATCAAGCTGGTATTATAGATCACACGTGTGGACCCAAGAAGAGTACCAGAGGCTGCAAGATGTAGATCTAACATGGACTTGTGTTGTGGATCATTGGTGGAAAGGAGTACTAGCTAGTTACACTCTAGAGTATGCTATTTCTACATATTCTTATCCAGAAGTTTCTGAGTTTGAATTTATGAGGGAGCCCATAGGATCATTTCTACATTTTATCCCTCTAGAAATGAAGATCTTGTTTGTTACCTTGAGTTTACAGGAATTTTTATGGCCGGCCAAACCTTCCGAGAGCCTTTGGGCGAGGAAGCTAGGGTGGAGGAAGATGGAAGATATTACGACTAAGAAAGAAAGGGAGGAAAGACGACTCAAGTATAGTGAATCACATGAAAGGGAGATTACTAGACAATGTGAGGTTGCAAGTGTGATGGATATATGGAGGCAGACGTTGCGGGAAGGATTTGAGGTTCATGTAGAGGATGTGGAACCTGAGCAGTTTGTGCTACCCCATCTTGGCAAGTGCATAAGAGAGACCCCTTTGGCTTCTGATGAGAGTTCATCACACGGAGAGAGAAGAGTCATTGGTGCGCATTTGAACCCACCTAGTGACGAAACCCTGGTGCTTGGTTTTCTAGATCAAGGGAATAATATTTTAACCACTAGTATCGATGGAAGTGATTGATCTGCACCAAGGAAATATAATTTCTCATTTGGGACTTCTATGGCTGCACATACTATCTAAGTGTCGTTATCCCGTAAAATTGATGAGGGAAATTTTACAGGTAACCATACCAATATTTTTCCCTGGTCCTTTGTCAGGGACCCCTTTGCGTTCGGAATGTTACAAAATCCCTTTTTGGGAAATCTAGTTCTCGAACTTAGCCATTTTGGTCCCTTTTTGGCTGGGCACACCTTTTATCTGTGTAACACAGAGTAAATTTGTGCCCCCCTTCATTTCCTTTGGCACACAGTTTGACGTGTCGACACATCAATTGTTGCACCTTCCCATGATGCACCTTTCTTGCGTGTGCCAAGGCGTATGCACCATGAAGACAAGTGCATGCAGCTAATGAACAAAGTATACTTGAAAAAAAGAAGGTAATAACCAGATGGCCACAAAGTTATTCACCGCATGACTTCTCCGAGGAATTGAGCGAAACCATCACATTCCTAAGTAGTGTTTTGGGCTTTCGACGCCCATTACTTTCACAAACGGATGCTCAGTACCTTGAAACTATGAACAAGAATGTACCGGATCAACGCTTTGAGTGGGCGGAGATCATAAGCAACACCATATCCGAGCAGCTCCAACAAACTCACCACAACGGGAGGTTCTACATGAACTCCTACGTAGTCTACATTACATCCTCGAGAGAGGGATTATCCAAAGACCGAGTCGATGCGGGGTTTAGCCTCGGTAAAAATATATGAATACTACCCGGAGATGAAGTGGAGAACAACATCCCCGCATTTTACTAAGATCAACGATGCTTTCTTCTATGGCATCATCGCCTTTGAGGCTCAATATGACTCATGGTCGAATGACCATGAGCATATCAAAGCAACAGAGAAGTGGGGGGCCTTATTTACACAATTTCCCACCTTCACCTATCTCAAGGCAGCTAACTTCTTGGGTGAGCCCACCAAATTTCCGAGATACGCTAGCCCCAAGCTGGTCCTTTTGGATTTTTCCAGATGCTCATAACCTACCATGAGAAGTGCTTGAAGAGAAAGAAGGGTGGAACTCCTTTCCCCCTTACAGTGGGAAGATACACATGCATCTCTCACCACAAAGCCCAGGAAATGGTTGTTTAGAGCTAGAACTACTCAATCTAAAGCACAACTTCCGGTGAGGCCCACTTTTGATCCAAGGAATTGCCTTCCTAAGGAAAAAATCGATCCAATCCACATTCCATGATCGAGGACATCTATATCGACCTATATCATGAGGTCGAACTTAGAAGGAAGGACCACTCCCACTTGGCCTTGGCAGAGATTATTCAATACGGCGTGGCCATTGTTCCAAAGGGTTATCAAACTGCTGATCAAGAAGTTGATCAGGTATATCTAGACACAGATGGGGACAATGCTAGTTGTTTTCTACGATGACAGTAACAAAAGTGCCCTAGACCATTGAAGAAAGGGTCAAGGAGACATTGCGGAGGACAGAACACTGGTGCAGAATGAATGGCCTTATCTACCTCGGGGTAGATTTCACTACATCCCCATTGGGCAATGCACCTGTCAGGCCAAAGCATCTACCAAAGGTCAAAGGCAAGGATAAAGAGGGCGAATCAAGCTCTGCTCAAGAAGGAGCTCCTGAAAGTCCTCCTTCCACTGCACAAGAACAAGTTGTAAGTCTGGTATCCCCAGAGAAAGAAGTAGTGGAAGGTGTTTCGACGGGCACATCCACTCAGGGTGTCACCACTACTACAACCGCTGAGGTCCCTTCTATCCCTTCTCCCTCTCCTCCTTCTCCTCCTCGCGTGACCCAAGTGACCATTCCTTTGGTCGTATCCTCTCCCCCATCTTCTACTATTCCCCCTTCCTCGTCATCCATCTTCTCTTCTCTCACGGAGTTGTCCCCCACTATTTCTTCTCTCATCTCTCAACTCCCTTCCTTTCCCACGTCTACCTCCCCTGCAATATCCCTTCCTCCCGTGAGCACTTTCTCGGCCTCCCTCTCGATGCCACCACCAAGTGTCTCTACCCATTTCCCCTCATCCACTGCTACTCCCTCTTCCACCTTTGGTCCCGTTCCCTTAAGTCCAACATGGATCTCCCAAAGCATCTGAGCCAAAAAGAGGAAAGTCCCTATCGCACCGATGGACTTCTCCATCATCCCAAGCAAAAGGGGCTAAGAAGAAAAAGCCTATAACCCGCTTCTCTTAGAGTGCATCGGAGAAAGAGTAATGGAGATTACATATCCCGATCCTTCAAAGGGTAAAAAGGATCTATCTTTGACAGATTATAAAGTGACCCAAGTCACAATGGGAACTGTCTTCGGAAAGTCTTCAAGGAGAGGCCTTATTCGGTGGATGCCCTTTGCAAGAAACTTCAAGAAGCAAAGGAGGAGAAGAGGTTACTAAAAGAACAAAACAAACATCTTCTCCACGCCCTATAGAAAATGGGCAGTGCACCTCCTACAACTGCCACTGAAACTCCTGAGGTCCTAAGCCAGGATAAGATAAATGAGTACGCCAAAATTGGCAAACAAGGTATGGCAGTTTCCACTGGAGAGATCAAATCCTCAAAGACAACGAGGAGGTAATAGTCAAGTTCACCGAATTGTATCAGAACATCAGTCGGGTGAACAAAGATCTCCAGGAAATCGCAGGACCTATCTCTCGAAGAGTTGGACCATGCAAGGTTGCAACACGAGACATTCCAGAAAATGCTCGACTGCTCAGTCGACGATCTAGTGAAATTTGGCATTTTCAATCACCCCGTGGTACCCAAAGAAGATCCTTGCTACATTGGATTACCGGGTCGATCAGATGGAGTTCATCCTAGAAAAGATTGACAAAGTCAAGGAGGAAGCCCTGGATGCAATGCATCAAATGGAGCAAATTGTTCTGAGAATGTCTCCAAGCTTGCTTACTCCTTCTTTCACCTTGAGGAAGGCAGATGAAACTATCCGGATCTTTAAGGAGATCATCTCGCAAGGGTTAGGGCCAGAAGCCACTTTGACACCGAATGCATCAACAACCTTCTGGCTTGCCATGATTTTGTGGGGTTCCTAATGGAGGGAAATGAATATTTCAAACTCCCTGAAAAACTCAGAGATGAGTGGGAGACTTGTGAGGTCATCGGCGATCATACGAAGGGTCCTGCCCAGATCAACTTCACCAATGATCAGTAAATTCATGGAATATCGGACTCAGTTCCACATCACCTCTCCCGAACAACAATAGAAGCAAGATACCCCCTTCCAGCCATGAGATGATGATGAATAGCTTTCTTCCTCTTGGCTTCTTTTTGTAAATATCTAAGAGTATGTTGGTACAAACGATGACCTCATCCATGTTGCACCATGGGATGTTGTCATCCACCAAGTTGTCCAAAGTCAACATTGACTTTTAGATATTTTGTAGATATTTTGTAATTAGTTGTTGGTTGCTTTTTTTCCTTTCTTTCTTCTCCTTCTTCTATATATACTTGGATACTTGTTGTATTCAAGAGGGTGGATACTTTTTAGATGAAAAATAGAAGTAAGAAGAAAAGACTTTGAGCTTTTTTTGTGAAGAAAACATTAATACAAATATTAAGACTTTGTGTTGAATATGTGTGTTATGAGCATTTAATCTTTCTTATGTCAGATTTATGTGTTTATTCTGTTGAATCTATCTCTACTTTTTGTCATTTATTCATCAGTATTGCTTTGTTCATCTATGCAAGTAGGTTTGGCTCTGTTTACTACCAGCCCAAAACATAGACCCTCTGACCTTTCTGCTTTGGAATTCATTTCTTTTCTCCCTTCAGATCTATCCTATCTCCCCACCTCATTTCTTTCCCTTCTTTTCACAGTTGGAAATACCTCTACTGGGATGAGATCCCAACCCCCGAAGGCAGAATATTGTGAGACTTGCATGATTCCTGTTGGTAGAATAGCAATAAACTAGTTTCGCTTTGCTGACTCAAAGAGGGGCTATGCCCTACACACTGTTGGCTCGTCTATCCATAGATCTGTCCACCCGACAGATTTTCGGACCAACAGTTTTTGGTGACTCACTGGGGATCAAACAGATCTAATAGATCTATGATAGTGGTATGTTAGAAAATCAGTAAAAATCAAAAATCACTACCTGTTTGCAAATTTTAACTTTTGTTCAAAATCCAAATTTTTGCAAAAGTGATCCAAACTGAAAATTTTCTTCAGGGATCCATAGATCGGGACTAGTTAGAGATCTTTAGTTCGCTGAGTTTTTACAAAAACCTGTATTTTTCCGTAGATCTGAGTTTTTGACTATTTTACAAAATTTCAAACCCTTGCCAAAAGTCAACTCTAAGATCCGAAAATCAGCCTACTAAGTTGGCCATTATTTTATCCTCGTTAACATTTGTCATTAAACCGCAATCGGTTTTCAAAAAGAGGATAAAATTAAATATTTAGAAAAGTACATGCTGCTGATTTTTGTCAGAAAAATCAGAAAATCAGCAAGTACAACCAAAAAGAGTTTTTTAATTTGCTCCAAAATATTACAGATCTGGAAGGTACACTGGCGGGTGAACCATTCACTCGTAGCAGAAGAGCTCATGGAGTAATCGATCCTACTTTTGATCTACTTCAAAGGCACAACTTCAGTGTTACACCGACATGCTTCCCATCGCTAAGTTCAGCTAACCGGTCATCCAGAAGTGTCTCACCTCCACGAAGGAAGCATCTCTCACAAGGAACATCCTCATCTCTTTGCAGTGCTTTGCTACTTAGTGGAACTGTGCTTCCAGCTCATGCATCCTTTTTCCAGCCGTTCAAATGGTAGTACCATGGGGAAATGCTATGGGCCCACTCGCTTTGCCACATCCTGTTCATGCGCTCCCTCATGGAAACCGAAAGAATTTTCCTAAATTTGATGGGAGCGGGAACCAAAGCACGGATTCACACATATCCGCGTTCATCATGTCATGCAGTATCCTAGATGTGACCCATGAAGATGTGTCAGTTCACCTCTTTCTAGAAACCTTGCAAGGACCAGCAGCGGAATGGTTTCAGCATTTTCCGGCTGGATCTATTACTAGTTGGGCCACCTTACGAACTGCATTTGAAGAAAGATATAAGCCTTCAGAGGATGCGTTCACGCATTACTATCCAAGATCACTCACCTGAAGAAGGAGGTCAATGAAACCATGCATGATTTCATCACCCGTTTCAATTCACTAATCAACCGAGTTCCGCCTACCATGCTGCCAATGCCAGAAAATCAGAAATGTTTCTTCGTGAACGCCATGAGCTCAAAAGTAAGTTTCTTACTCTTGCAAGAACAAGTCACTACTTTGGTTCTCACCCAAGCTGCTGCCATACGGATTGAAGATAACTTGCTAATATCTAGCGAATTAAAGTGAGAGCCATCCAAGCTGAAAGTTTCAACTCCTTCTCCCGCCACTTCATCCAATCGGCATTTCAAAAGATGGCAAATGACTTGCTCGCATTAAAAAAGTAGCTAGCTCAGTCTTCTCCCTGGCTCTTCATACCGGGATATCCCACGGAGGAATTTTACTTCTAACAACATCTCACAAAGGCCGCGCCTACCTGCAGCTGCTCCACGGTTGGCGCTCGAGGCCCCTCCGGTCAATGCTTTAGCCGAAATCGAAGAAGAGGAGCAAAATTATGAAGAACCTTCATCGCCAGGTGAAGATGATCAAGATGTCGGTGAACCGACTGGTGACTCTACTATCGGGTATATGGAATTTGATGAGGAAGAATTTGACGAAGAAGAGGGTACCCAAGGATATGCAAGCGGGTAGTCATATGTTGTTTTTACCCGCTCACAAGGAAAAGAAGTAGAGTGGTGGCTGCCATATGTATGAGTAAAGAGAAGGTGTCACACACGCCCAACCATCGCTAAACAGAGGTAGTCCCCTTCCTACTCAACCTATTATTAAGTCTTTTTCAAAAAGATCTTTTTCCCTATCTCCCCTCCGAATCAGTCCTCTCATATTCCTATCAAGACCGGTAATCCTACCCTACCATCGTGAAATGAGGGACTCATTCCTTCATCAACGCAACCCTTGGCCGCGTTTGACATAATTGATCATGCTAAAAAGACCAAGATCCAAATGTCTGAAGCTGAGTATCTTCAGTCCAATCCTGAGCAGCTTGTAAGGTTGACCGAATACATCCAAAGCCAAGCTATCATAACTACTCAGGTTTCCCCAAAAGGAATCCTTTCTACTCCTCTTCGCATCTCGCATAAATGTTGCCTCGACATCTGCATCAGGCAAGATAGAACCTTTCTATCTCTCCCTCCTAATCAATGGCCACAAACTAAGTAACTGCATAATTGATTCCGGGGCTTCCAATAACGTCATGCCGGAAAAGGTCACCCATGCCTTGGGCCTCACCCTTACCAAGCCTTTTGGTAGATGTTATTCCTTGGAAACCAAGCAGGTTCCGTTGATCGGTCAAATCAAAGACGCACGTAATTTGCATTTGTGGCGTTCCCAGAGAAAAGAGTAAAGATGACCGTCCTTGTTGCCGATATTCGGTAGAAGATATGGAATTCTATTAGGAAGGATTTTTTGTAGTGAGGTTGGTGGAGAGATTCATATGGACTGGTCTAAGGCTAGAATCCCGTCAAAGGTATAATGCAAACGTTGGAGCCGGAATCACAAAAGAAGTACTTGGTTACTAACTCGATGACCCCAAAGCCCAAATTCTCTTCGAATCATCAGGGATGGGAAACTATTTCTTGTCTACTGAGTCTGACAAAATGGATGTCCTCATCCAAGTAGAGGATCTTAACAAGATCTGGACATTACAGTTTGATGGCAGTTGCGTGACTAGTGGGTGCGGCGCTGGAGCCGTGCTAATATCTCCCGAGGAGGAGATTATCCCTCTCTCTTTCAAGTTGTAGTTTTTCAACATGAATAATACTGCTGAGTATGAATCTTTGCTACTTGGCATGCAAGCCAAAAGGAAAGAGGAATCAAGAATCTGAAAGTACAGGGTGATGTAGAGCTGGTCGTAAATCAAGTTAAAAGGATATACCAAGTGAAGAATGAAAGGCTCAGACATTACCGCAACGTGGTATGGGACAACATCGAGGAGTTTGACACTTTTTCAATAAAAGCCATCCCGAGAGCTCAGAATGACATGGCCGACTCATTAGCCATCTCAACATCCCTCATGCTCCCTCACCCAGGTTTGAAAATAGACACATATACCATTGAGGTGGTTTTCCGCCCAAGCGTGCCAGACAATTCTCAGCACTGGTAGGTATTCAATGATGACAATCAACTTATTTCCTTTCTGAAAAAGGAGAATTTTAGTGAGCTTCATTTTGAAGGATCCACTTCTGCATGCCGTGAATCTATTACTGATCAAGATGAAGAAATGCATGGAAGTGATGGCATATGTCAGCTCAAAGGAAATAAAATTCCAAAAGGTTTGGTTTCTAGAGCATTTGTTATTCGACAGCACGATCATTTTGTCAAGAAGAAAAGGTGAGATGATCCTAACTCCTCCCCAGAAACCGAACCGGTCAATTTAGGTTTGGTAGAACATCCGTAGTTTGTGAACATTGGAAAATGTTGCACACCCGAAGAAAAGTGGAAGTTTGTCAAATTGCTGAAGAAATACATGGATGTATTGGCATGGTCCTATGCCGATCTAAAGTCTTTCAAGCCAAAAGACGTCCAACATGACATCCCGTTGAAAGAAGATGTCAAACCCTTTTGCAAGAAAGAGAGCACTATAATCCTAAGATCTCAGGTACTATCAGGCTGAAATTCAGAAAATGCTAGACGCAAGGATCATTTTTCCTATCCATCACAGTACCGGGTGTCACAAACATTGTGCCAGTACGTAAGAAGAATGGTGAGATACACATATGCGTGGATTTTCATAACTTGAATCAAGCCTCCTTGAAGGACAACTACCCACTTCCCATAATGGATCAGGTTCTGCAAGTAGTAACTGGATCAGAAATGTTGTCCATGCTTGATGGTTTTTCAGGCTACAATCAGATTGAAGTCTCACCCAAAGACCAATTCAAAACAACATTCACTACCCCTTGGGGTACATTCACCTATAGCAGGATGCCTTTTGGTCTGACCAATGCCGGCGCCACTTTTCAGTGGGCCATGGACTTTGCATTCAAAGGTATGATGGGAAAGGTCATCGTAGTCTACTTGGATGACTTAACTGTGTTCTCTAAACAATGAAATGATCATTGTGATCATTTGGAGCAAGTATTGATTAGATGTCGGAACATGGGATCTCCCTAAATCCAAAAAGTCTATTTTTGAGTCACAGAAGGAAAGTTGTTGGGACACATTGTAAGCAAGGAAGGGACAAAGATAGATGCCAAAAGGGTTAGGGCTATTCAGAGCCTTACTTTACCCACAAGCAAAACCGGCATTCACTCTTTCTTCGGAAAAGTGAATTTTCTCAGGCGCTTTGTCCCGACTTTGCTGAAAAGACTCGCCACATATCAAACATGATGAAAGGATCACCAACTTTCCGGTGGAGCGAAGAAGGAAAGAAGTCATTCGAAGATATAAAAGCCTCCGTCGCTCACACTAGTCCTGGTATGTCCCGATTTCTCCAAGGATTTTATCATGTATAGCTATGCATCTGAGCATACTGTATCGGCCATCTTAATGCAAAAGAATTCTGAAGATGTTGAATCCCGATTGCATTCATGAGCTCTCCTCTCAAGCCTCATGAATTAAAGATGTCTCAGTTGGAAAAGCATGCCTTCGCCATTGTCAAAGCAGTCAAGAACTTCAGGTATTACATTCTAAATTCTCACACAATGGTACTGGTCCCTGACACGGCAGTCAAGTCAATCCTAACTCAACAGGAGTTAGGGAGTTTGCGAGGAAATTGGATTGCAAAAGTCCAAGAGTATGATCTAGATATAAAACCAACCAAGCAAGTTGGTAAGAGGCAAGGGCCTATGTCAGCTCATGGCTGAAAACCAAGATTCAGAAGACCCTGAGGAAAAGGATGATTGCACCGAGGGAGCACAAAGCCAGCTGGAGAAAGCCGATTCTCTACCCATGGTTCTATTTGTCACCACCAATGACGAATGGTATTCTGATATCGCTTTCTTTCTCACTTATGGTGAGTGTCCAGCTCATCTAACTTCAAAGGAGAAACGTGCTATAAAGCTCAGAGCGGCCAGATATGTCATCTGGGATGACTGTTTATACAAACGCGTGGAATAGATGGCATCTTCTTGCGATGTGTTGACAAGCCACAACAGATAAAGCTACTGGAGAGTTTTCATGATTCAGCCTGTGGTGGTCACTTCTCCTCTTCCGTGATGGCACACAAGATCATCCGGGCCAGGTACTATTGGCCGACGTTGTTCCAGGATACAACCACCTGGGTAGCAAAAGTGTGAGCTCTGCCAACAATTTGTGGCAAGCCAAAATTGGCTACTTTTCCCCTCAGGCTGGTCATTATTGATGAACCATTCAGATAAAGTGGGGAATTGACTTTATCGGAGCACTCCATCCCCAATCGAGTGCCGGGCATAGTTATGTCCTGACAGCAACATATTACTTCACCAAATGGGTGGAGGCCATTCCTGTCAAGAATGCCACTTCTGAGGTTGTTTGTAATTTCATCAAAGAGAATATCATCATGAGATTTGGCATTCCACACAAAATCATTGCTGATAATGCTTCCAACTTCTCCTCACGAGAAGTTGTTGGTTTTTGCTATGAACACGGGATAACCTTGGCCCACGCCTCGGATTATTACCCCCAGGGAAATGGTCAGGCAGAATCTAGTAATAAAAACTTAGTGACCATCATACGGAAGCTAGTTGATGAGAGTCAGCGGACGTGGCACAAGTCATTGTATGACGTTTTGGGTGGACCACATTACTCCCAAGAGGTCTCTCGGTATGTCACCTTTTCAAGTGTTATATGGGATCGACACCGAGCTTCCCATTTTTGCAGAACTCCCGCTGATGCACTTGGCATGAGCAACAATGAAGATGAGACTTTCCAAAATTCCCTTGAAAAGAGGATCATGTATCTATCAGAGCTCGAAGAAAAAAGAGTAAGAGTGGTCAACAGGATCACCGAACATCAGAATCAAGTTAAGAGATTGTTCGATAAAAGGCTAAGCAAAGAGATTTCCAAGTGGGAGATCTCATCCTTTTGTGGGACAAACGAAGAGAGCCAAAGGGCATGCACGGAAATTTGATTCTCTATGGAGAGGGCCTTTCAAGATCAAAAACTCAACGGAGAGAATAGCTTCTTCTCTCTCATATCTAGACGGAACGATCTCCCGCTTCCCTATATGTGGGCAACATCTCAAAATATTCAGAAGTAAGTGGAGCTCTCTCTCTTCTTTGTTTTGCTTTTGTTGTGTGTTTTAAATTTGGTGAAATGTGTTTTCTTTCATTTGTGTGTTTTCTTTCTTCATCCCCCTTTTTTTACCCTCTAGCCCAATGGATAGGCACATGTTGATCTGGGGTTCTCTACCCTTGAGCTTCGCTCAAAGATAGTCCCCAGAAAGAGCCAACTGTTATCTCGTAAAATAAATAGGGAAATTTTATAGGTAACCATACCAAAATTTTGTCCTGGTCCCTCGTCAGGGACCCCTCAGGAACACCGCATTCGAATGTTATAAAATCCCTTTCAGGAAATCTAGTTCTCCAACTTAGTCATTTTGGTCCTTTTTGGCTGGGCACACCTTTTATCTATGTAATACAGACTAAATTTGTGCCCCCTTCATTTCCTTTGGCACACCCTTTGATGTGTTGACACATCAATTGTTTGCCTTCCCGTGATGCACCTTTCTTGCATGCGCCAAGGCGCATGCACCTTCACAACAACAAAATTGTTGCACCATGTTTTGGTGTGCCTAAAGGCGCACTCAAGGAAAAGGTGTTGACAACATTCATAAAATTGTGCCAAAGGCGCAATATTTCCATGTTGACATCCCCACTTACAATAACATATCCACGCCAAAGGGTGTAAAGTTTTACGTGTCGACACATGTTTTGGTGCGCCTCTTTGAAAAAGTGGTTGGCGCATTTATTGCACCTTTTCCTATATATAGGTGCACCGCCCCTGTCACTTTCACAATTAAAAACACATGATAAACTTTATTCCTCTACACCTGTCAGCCCATCTCCTCCTCGTATCATGTTCGTGGACCCCGCTTCATCTCTCACATTCTATATATTTCCTGGATCAATCAATCGAACTCAGATCCATATATGTCTACATCAAGCAAAAAGCCAACCAAGTCAAAGGGTAAGGCTAAGCTTACAGAAGAAGAGATGAAGTATAAATACCGAGAGAGGGTAGAATGCCCGAGTCCCAGGCAGAATGTGACCTGGACATAAGAGACTCGAACTCGGTCACATCGACATGGAGGATTTCTGGGCCAGAACCAAGAGAGTCACAGGAAGTCCTTGGATGGACAAGCTAGTGGGCAGTGGACTACATTTTGCTGGGGGGATCCCCGTCAGTGTAGTAAACAACGAATTTATGATGGTAGTGGCCCATTGTTACAACAAAGACACAAGGTGTGTCGAAAATGAAAAGGGCGAGGTCATAATCAACCTCACTACCCGACACTTTGAAATCATGCTAGGCATCCCTCACCACCGACACTTTGTGGCTGTAAGCCAAGAGGACTGCACCAAGGCATGGGAGGATAATGAAGACAAGTGCATGCAAGCTGATGAACGAAGTATACTTGAAAAACAAGAAGGTAATAACCAGATGGCCACAGGTTATTCACCGCAGTGACTTCTCCGAGGAATTGAGCGACACCATCACATTCCTAAGTAGAGTTTTTGGGCTTTCTGATGCCCATTACTTTCACAAATGGATGCTCAGGTACCTTGAAACTATGAACAAGAATGTGCCAGATCAACGCTTTGAGTGGGCGGAGATCATAAGCAAGCACCATATCCGAGCAGCTCCAACAACTCACCACAATGGGGAGGTTCTACATGAACTCCTACGTAGTCTACGCTGCAGCCTCGGAGAGGGATTATCCAGCACTGAGCCGATGTGGGGTTTGGCCCAGGTAAAAATATATGAATACTACCCGGAGCTGAAGCTGGAGAACAACATCCCGCATAGTTTACTAAGATCAATGATGCTTTCTTCTATGGCATCGTCTGCCTTTTGAGGCCAAATATGACTCATGGTCAGACGACCAAGAGCATAGTCACACAAGAACTGAGAAGTGGGGGGCACTATTTACCCAATTCCCCACCTTCACCTATCTCAGAGCGGCCAACTTCTTGGGGGAGCCCACCAAATTGCCGAGATATGCTGGCCCCAAGTTGATCCTATTGGAGCTGTCCAGACAACTCATAACCTACCATGAGAAATGTTTGAAGAGAAAGAAGGGTGGAACTCCTTTCCCCCTTACAGTGGGCAGATACACCTGCATTTCTCACCACAAAGCCCTGGAGAAATGTTTGCAGAGCTAGAACTGCTCAATCTAAAGCACAACTTCCCAGCGAGGCCCACTTTTGATCCAAGGAATTTCCTTCCCAAGGCAAAACTCGATCCAATCCACATTCCATGATCGAGGACATCTATATCGACCTGTATCATGAGGTCGAACTTAGAAGGAAGGATCACTCCCACTTGGCCTTGGTAGAGATTATTCAATATGGCGTGGCCATTATTCCAAAGGGTTATCAAACTACCGATCAAGAAGTTGATCAGGTGTATCTGGACATAGATGGGGACAACTAGCCGTTTGCTGCAATTGATAGAACAAAAGCACCCCAGACCATTGAAGAAAGGGTCAAGGAGACATTACAGAGGACATAACACTGGTGCAGAATGAATGGCCTTATCTACCTCGGAGTAGATTTCACTACATCCCCATTGGGCAACGCACCTGTCAGGCCGAAGCATCTGCCAAAGGTCAAAGGCAAGGATAAAGAGGGTGAATCAAGCTCTGCTCAAGAAGGAGCTCCTGAAAGTCCTCCTTCCGCTGCACAAGAACAGTTGTAAGTCTGGTATCCCCAGAGAAAGAAGTGGCGGAAGGTGTTTTGATGGGCACATCCACTCAGGGTGTCACCACTACTACAACCACTGAGGTCCCTTCTATCCCTTCTCCCTCTCCTCCTTCTCCTCCTCGCGTGACCCAAGTGACCATTCCTTTGGTCGTATCCTCTCCCCCATCTTCTACTGTTCCCCCTTCCTCGTCATCCATCTTCTCTTCTCTCGCGGAGCTGTCCCCCACCATTTCTTCTCTCATCTCTCAGCTCCCTTCCATTCCCATGTCTACCTCCCCTGCAGTATCCCTTCCTCCCGTGAGCACTTTCTCGGCCTCCCTCTCGATGCCACCACCAAGTGTCTCTACCCATTTCCCCTCATCCACTGCAGCTGCTCCCTCTTCCACCTCTGGTCCCATTCCCTTAAGTCCAGCATGGATCTCCCAGCATCTGAGCCAGCAAAAGAGGAAAGTCCCTATCGCACCAATGGACTTCTCGTCATCCCAAAAAAGGGGCTAAGAAGAAAAATCCTATAACCCGCTTCTCTCAGAGTGCATCGGGAGAAAGAGTAATGGAGATCGCATATCCCGATCCTTCAAAGGGTAAAAAGGATCTGTCTCCACAGATTATACAGTGACCCAAGTCACAATGGGAACGTCTTCTGAAAGTCTTCAAGGAGAGGCCCTATCTGCGGTGGATGCCCTTTGCAAGAAACTTCAAGAAGCAAAGGAGGAGAAGAGGTTACTAAAAGAACAAAACAAACATCTTCTCCATGCCCTGCAGAAAATGGGCAGTGCACCTCCTACAACTGCCACTGAAACTCCTAAGGTCCTAAGCCAGGATAAGATAAACGAGTACGCCAAAATTGGTGAACAAGGTATGGCAGTTTCCGCCTGGAGAGATCAAATCCTCAAAGACAACGAGGAGGTAATAGTCAAGTTCACCGAATTGTATCAGAACATCAGTCGGGTGAACAAAGATCTCCAGGTGATCGCAAGACCTATCTCGAAGAGTTGGACCATGCAAGGTTGCAACATGAGACGTTCCAGAAAATGCTCGACTGCTCAGTCAACGATCTAGTGAAATTTGGCATTTTCAATCACCCCAGGGTACCCAGCAAGATCCTTGCTGCGTTGGATTACCGGGTCGATCAGATGGAGTTTGTCCTAGAAAATATTGACAAAGTCAAGGAGGAAGCCCTAGATGCAATGCATCAAATGGAGCAAATTGTTCTGAGAATGTCTCCAGGCTTGCTTACTCCTTCTTTCACCTTGAGGAAGGCAGATGAAACTATTCGGATCTTTAAGGAGATCGTCTCGCAAGGGTTAGGGCCAGAAGCCACTTTCGACACCGAATGCATCAACAACCTTCTGGCTTGCCGTGATTTTGTGGGGTTCCTGATGGAGGTAGGAAATGAATATTTCAAGCTCCCTGAAAAACTCAGAGATGAGTGGGAGACTTGTGAGGTCATCGGCGATCATACAAAGGGTCCTGCCAGGATCAACTTCAGCCAATGATCAGTAAATTCATGGAATATCGGACTCAGTTCCACATCACCTCTCCCGAACAACAACAGAAGCAAGATACCCCCTTCCAGCCGCGAGACGACGATGAATAGATTTCTTCCTCTTGGCTTCCTTTTTGTAAATATCTAAGAGTATGTTGGTACAAACGATGACCTCATCCATGTTGCACCATGGGATGTTGTCATCCACCAAGTTGTCCAAAGTCAACATTGACTTTTAGATATTTTTAGATATTTTGTAATTAGTTGTTGGTTGCTTTTTGCCTTCTTTCTTCTCCTTCTTCTATATATACTTGGATACTTGTTGTATTCAAGGGGTGGATACTTTTTAGATGAAAAATAGAAGTAAGAAGAAAAGACTTTGAGCTTTTTGTAACAGAAGAAAACATTAATACAAATATTAAGACTTTGTGTTGAATATGTGTGTTATGAGCATTTAATCTTTCTTATGTCAGATTTATGTGTTTATTCTGTTGAATCTATCTCTACTTTTTTGTCATTTATTCATCAAGTATTTATTTATTCATCTATGCAAGTAGGTCCTGTTGGCTCGTCTATCCATAGATATGTCCACCCGACAAATTTTTAGACCAAAAAGTGTTAGGAGGAATTTTTAGGCACAATGTAGATACACAAACCTCGGGTCTTGCATCCGGGAGTGGCACGGGGTACACTATTGGTAGTGAGACATTATCACGAGACCATCGGTCGTAGTTCAATGGAACTTTGGGGGCCTTGGCATAACCACTACAAGACCTGGTGGATCTAGTATGTGATGAGGAATAAGACACAGTGGATCTCGGTGGATTAGGTGGGTTAGGAGGAAAAATATCTTGTGGATCCGGTGGATTTGATGGGTCGGGAGGAATAGGACACTGGTGGATCGGTGGGTCGGGAGGCACGGGAATTGGTGGATCGGAATCGGGGAAACACCAGAGGAAACCAAGGATTTGGCTAAGGAGGACAAGGGCCCCTGTCACCTCCTCAAGTCTTCTTTGAGATGTCTTAACATTTTCCAGATTACAAAGGTATTGAAGATGTTGCAGAGCATGTTCATAAGTGTGAGTGGATATGGTGCGTGAGAGGGATCACTAGCCCATAGCGGAAAGAAAGCCAGTTTACAATGATGTTGCAAGGGCACGTGCATAGCTGGTATAGATAATATGACCCTCATGAGATGGTGGTGGATTATACTAATTTTTAAAACACCTTCTTAGTAGAATTCCACATCCCTGAGTTTGAGTAGAAGAGCATCAGTGCTTGAAGGAGATCCAACAGGGAATGGCAGAGAGTGTGTGGGAGTATGATGCGTGGTTCAAAACCCTCCTATCAAAATTTTCATATGAGATTCACCCTTCACAACATGCTCAATGGTTTGTTGGAGGGTTGATAACACCCTTTAGAAGAGCTTTATCTCATAAGAATTTCACAAACCCGCGTGAGGCGTTGGAAGCTACTCTGCGTCTTTGAAAACTGTTGGAATTGTTGATACCGGTGTTAACCCATTCCTAGAAGCTCAAATCGTTGCTATGGCTAAGTAGCTGGAGAAGTCGTGAACTCATCCCATGAGACTTGTAGTGGTATATGGTGTACAGATTGTGAAGTAGAGGGGCATGTCAAGGATAGTTTCCCCGAAGGATAGTATGCACCATAGCAGTAGATTGTGAGATTTTTCATGGGGACCATGATGCGAGTAGATGTCCCTTGTTACAGTGCGCGATACGAGAAGAATGTGTCTTTCTACTATAATATCTACACCTCTATAACCCATGATACTAAGGATTGTAGGCTTATTGACCAGATCCATGAGGCCATTGATCTTGGTGTGCACTAAACTAGCCTTGCAAGTGGTTCTAAGGGTGATGATCGCCATTATGAGGAGTACGCAGATGGAGGCATGCATGGAAGGGGATTTTGCGGAGGATTTTGTGGTCATGGTAACCACGGAGGAAGAAGTGAGTTCCCACATGGAACCTATTTTAATTTTGGATCTACATACCACTACAAGCACGAGTGTCCAGACTTATTGCAATGCTCATGGTGCGGGAAGAAGCACAAGTATGAAGAGTGTCTAGAACTCTATGAGCACATGAATCAACAGCACCAGAAAGACAAGGGTGCTACAATGGTAAGCATTAAGAAGGCTGACACATAATGGATGCCACAAGTGACACATGATGCAGGATTGGAACCTGTTATGGTAACAATAAGAGAAGAGGCCATGCGTGCAAAGGAAATGCGAAGGTAGAATAGCCTAGTTTCAAGGGAAGTGGTACTTGGAAAGTACCCAAACCCTACACAAAAAAATATTTATATCAAGAAACCATGGACGTCATTCAGAGTTTACAAGGATAAATCTAGTGTCTAAAGGAGTATTCCAGGAGGGAGGAGCAAAGAAGGAAGGTCAAGGCACCAAAGGATGACCTGGATGAGGTCAAGAAAGTATGTAAAATGCTAAGGAAAGAGAATATTACTCCCTTGATAGGAGCATGGTTGAGAGAGAAGGTACCACGTGCCAGAGAAGAGCATGAGAGGTAGGTCTTGCATGCAAACCTTCCCCCTCATAGCCTTGACTATGATAAGGATATCACATTAGATGCAGTCATGGATGGATGGCTCCTTAGTAATATCCTCCTTGACATAAGTGTGATGGTCAATGTTCTCACCTTAGATGCATGGCATCAGATGGGAAGACCTACATTACAACCATCTTCAAATGTGTTGTATATGGAAAACAAAATGAAGGAAATTCCCATCAGTATCTTAAAGGATGCATCCATCACCATTCAAAGAGATAAGTTTTCTAGGGACTTTAAATTCTTGGTACTTGTAGAGGTAGATAATTTCCAAAGCATTACTTGGGTGCCCATGGTGCTATAAGAACAATGCAGATCTTTGGGTCAACAAGGGATACATAATCTTTGAGAATGAGGAGGAATGGGTCATCATACCCCTAGTTGATGGAAAATCAACACCCTATACTGAACCCCTAGGAGAAGATATCCTAGATAGAATATATGTGTGCTCAATCAGGGATCTAGAGATACTTCATCCCACATAAGGATTTATTTGGTTTAAGGATGCTCATTCCCTAAGTGACACCACTAGTATACCGTGTGATAATTGGGTGTATAGAACCTATGATTTGATCGAATGAAATTTGAGAGGATCGGTGACAAAGGTGCATATAGTCCGGCGCATAGGAGGAAAGAAGATACCTAAGTATTCGGGAGGAGCCTTCCCTAAGATATTTTTTCAGAGATGGAAGGCGAGTGGAAGGAGGAGAATGAACAAAAAGGGATGTTAAGTTATGTCACGATCAGCATAGCGGCACGGTGGTGGGCTACACATCAGAGAACCTCTTGGAATGGCACAAGGTGATAATTTCCCTCTCTATCCGAGTTCTCTAGAAGCAACACACCCATCGCCATCAAATATTATCATGGTAAGGAACCCACCTCTTTCCATATCCAGGATTGTGAGAGGGTCTAGAGAGAAGGTGCGGAGGCTTTACCACCATCCCTATGGGTACACAAACTATATTCTACATTGTAAGGTTGTGTGCACGCATGGTACATTCACACTGAGACACACCGCCAGATAGGGAATTGGAAAGAGTTAGCGATTGATCTCATTCAAACATTCAAGTATCAAAGTACAAAAACCTTGGTGGATAAGGAATTATAGGATATCAAGCACCTTACCATTGGGGATAGTGCCATGGTAGAAGATAGGCTATTGGAATTGCTAGGTGAACCTAGCCTAGAGGTGCACTTTGAGGAAGAAGAAACAGAAGAAATACAGTTTGAGCATGCATGTATGGAAAAAGAAAAAGGAAGATGGTGTATGTTATTGATGGGGTAGAAGCGGATAACTTGGATGTTGACCATCTCGTAGGGACGCGCGAGGTGTTAGATATCGCTGCGATGAATGGGTGTGCACCTATCATGATCCTTTAAAGAAAAATAAGGTTAGCATCCACTCAGAATAAGATCCTAAAGAGGCTATCATTAGAGACTATTGGTTGGAGAAGGAAGTCTCCAAGATCATTGATCTTTACGTGAGTTTGAGTATTTATTCTCACACCGGTATCATGAACTCAAAGGCGTTTACCATTCCTTGGGGGAAATGAGAATTAAGTTGAAGGAGGGTGTGCAATCGGTCCGAAAGAGACCATACCGAATGAATCCTAACCTGTGCATGAAGGTCAAGGAAGAAATCGATAAGATGATAACGTCGAGCATTATTAAAGATGTTGAAGAGTTAGAGTGGATAATTCTAATGGTAATTAGCATCAAGAAGGGCGAAGGATAAGGATCTGTGTTGATTACGGGGACCTAAATGTAGTGTTTATCATTTATCCTTTCCCAAACCCATTTACTAAAGAAATATTATAGGGAGTGTAAGGGTGTGAGGTCTATTCTTTCACGAGATGGATTCTCGGGAAATCACCAAGTAATGATCGTGGAGGACCAAAGGAAGATGACTTTCTCCATTGAATGGGGAATTTTTGTCTATATAGTCATGCCTTTTGGGTTAAATAATGCACCTACTGTGTTTTTGTGCATTGTCATACAAGCTTTCCAGGACTTCATCCATAAATTTCTTCAAGTCTACCTAGATGATTGGACAATATATGGGTTAGTGAAGGACTATTGTGACAACTTAAGGCTGATGTTTGAAAGGTGTTGGTAGTTGAGGATATCCCTCAACATTAATAAATGTGTCTTTACTACCCCATTTGGAACATTATTGGGGCACATCATATATAAATAGGGCATACTAGCGAGATCCCACAAAAGTTACTGTAATTGTGGGATTGAGGGAGCCTGCTAGTCAAAGCATAGTGCGTAGATTTCTTGGGCATATGGGGTACTACAGAAAGTTCATCAAGGGATATGCCAAGATCACCGCACCTTTAGAAGAGTTTCTTAGACATAAAAGTGCCTTTCATTAGGGAGAGGCACAGCAGAAGGCATTCAACACTTTAAAGGATAGGCTTGTCACCACGCCCATCCTACATTTCCCTTCTTGGGATAAGCCTTTCCATGTTCATGTGGATGCCTTAGGAACTGCCATTGGGGTAATACTTGCACATCTGGTGAAGGGATTATTGATCATCCTTTATGCTTTGCAAGCAGGAAATTGACACCAATAGAGTAGAATTACACTCTGGCGAGAGCGAGGAATTATAAATTATCTACGCACTTCACAAGTTCGACAGATTCTGTTGGCAACCCCTTTTATATTTTACACTGACCATATGGCATTAAAATACTTGGTGAACAAGCTGTTTCTACAAGGGAACATATGTCTATGGGTACTATTGTTCCAAGAATTCAAGTTTATGGTAGTTTTCAAACTAGGCAAAAGTAATTTTGGACCTAATCATTTGTCTAGGATTGATTCAGGAGAGGACACAAAGAGCATTGAAGAGACTATGCAAGATGTGAAATTGTTTAGGTTGTGGCACGTTCCCTTGGATTTGGAGGACATTGCGGTATTCATTAAAATAGGTGTGGCACCAAACGGAATGAAGGCCTTGGAGAGGAAGAAGTTGGCCATACGTGTCATGCCCTACATACTGATTAGTGGATATCTATATAAAATGGGTTATGATGAGGTTCTATGCCATTACATACTAGAATATGAGTGCATTACAATTATGGAAGAGGCACATGGTGGGATTGCAAGAGGACACTATGGGAAATGTAACCATGCGAAGATTCTACTCACAAGGCTTTAGTGGGAGACCATTTATCAAGATTACATTGAGTTTTGCAAGGCTTGTGACCATTGCCAATGCCTTAGAAAACCTAGAAAAAGGGATGAAATGCCATTTTAGCATTTAGTTAGTGCGGAACCATTTGAGAAGTGGGCTATCGAATTTTCAGACCAATCTCACTAGTGGCGTGAAGGACTGGTTCATGGTATATCCTCACTTGCACTGATTATTTGACAAGGTGGGTAGAGGCACCACCTACAAAGGATTGTACAATGGATACCACTTGATCGTAAAATCTTTAACTTTTGAATTATCCAAAAATCACAATTAATCGTTGGTGTTGTTCTACTTTTTATTAGAAAATATGAGAGATAACTAGTGAATGAATTATACTTGTGCTTAGAATCAATAATTTGCAGAAAGGGAAAGAATATAGACTCATACAACAATAATTTTATCCTGGAAAACCTCCAGAGGAGGAAAAACTAGTCGGGAAAGGAAATTGCTCTTTCTTCCCACTTTTATTGGCCAATTCAATAATAAGTACAGAAATTACAATAAGTATGAAAGAGAAGTAGATAATATCTCACACTTCCTCTCGATTACTTGCTTGCTCTAACTCAATTACCCCTTACCTCTACAAATAATAATTCCAACACTAAGAG
Source organism: Taxus wallichiana var. yunnanensis (assembly GCA_018340775.1). Lineage (NCBI taxonomy): Eukaryota > Viridiplantae > Streptophyta > Pinopsida > Cupressales > Taxaceae > Taxus > Taxus wallichiana. The sequence goes on from CM031239.1 coordinate 539,776,691, forward strand.
CTTATTATTCACTTGCTTCATGCTTCGATGCCTTTCTTCTCTTCCATAACATGCATTTATAGTCTTTCTCATGTTCTCCCGTGCACTAGAGAATGGGAAAAGTCATGTAGAAGAAGAGACATGGACACCCTTTGGAATTTTGGGACTGTTCGCGTCATATTTTATTTTCTATCCGTAAGAGCCAAGACCGCTACCTAATGCCAATCGGCGGTCCCAGGACCACCACCCTAGTGGGGCAGCAGGCTGCTGCCCTACACATGGTGGAAGTCCTGTCACTAAACTGACAGAACCTCTGTGTATATTTTTTTCTTCTTCATGTTGGCTGATTTGATAAAGTAGAGTCATTTTGGATCCCTATGGATCACACCTCCCCTTCTTAGGAGGATTTTGGTCCCAAAAATCTTAGTGGGGGATTAGATGAGAAAATAATTCCCTCTCTTAGTCCTTTAGGTACCACCGGGCTTGCCTTGGTGTCTTTCCTTTCAGTCCAATCTGCCAAGACTCCTTTGAACCTCTCCTAGTCTCTCTAAATTTTTTTGAAGTACTAAATCCTCCTCTAATTCACCTTGTGAGTCTAAGACACAATCCTCAATGGAAGGTAGCAACTGTATTTCTTCATCTTCATCTAGCATGGATGGCTCATATAGGTGCAAGTTCTCACAATTTACTACAGAGTACATCCTCATGAATGACGGCAAATCAAGTCAAAAGGCATTTTCTCCAACTTGCTCCAATACGGTGAAGGGTCCATATCGCAATTGCTTGAGCTTCCGTGCTTGACCTTGTAGTCTCTCCTTACTCAAGTAAAGACAAAATATATCTCCAACATGAAGCTTATGTTCCCTTCTATGCTGATCGTGCCTAGATTTGTACTTGGCCTAAGATTTCTCTAGCTATTCATTGACTTTGAGATGGATTTTCTAGATCCTCTCAATGAATTTTTTTGCTCTAGTCACCTCTGTCTCTCATGTATCTTTCTCACCATGTTGTCTAGCTTCTATGTCCAGTGGATTTTTAGGTAGATATCCCAAGCATGCTTCAAACGATGACTTCATAGTGGATGTGTGTACTTCCCGGTTATAGGAATTTTGAATGTAGGCTAAGGAATCATCCCAAGTCCTTGGGTATTTACTATTATACCCTCTGATCAACTGTACCAAAGTCATGTTTACCACCTCTGTTTGTCCATCTATTTGTGGATGGAAAGTTGTGCTCCTCTATAACCTGGTATCCATCTTGTCCCACAAAGTAGTCTAAAATTTCCCCAAGAACCTGGAATCCCTATCAGAAACAATAGACTTTGGAAAACCAAAATGTACCCATACATTAGCAAAGAAAAGATCTGCCACCTCATGTGATTTTATTGTCTTTTTACATGCCATAAGAATACACATCTTACTAAATCTATCGACAACAACATAGAGATAGTCATGGCCATGTTTAGACATAGGTAATCCTCCTAAAAATCCATAGAAATGTCCTCCCATGGACAAGTAGGTATTGGCAAAGGCATATACAAACCTTCCTTCCTAGTCTTAGGCTTGCTAGTACAACAAAGTTTACATCCCCATATAAATTTTGATACTTCTTCTTGCATATTGGGCCAATACACGTACCTTTACAAGTGGGCTAGGGTCTTACCAACACCAAAATGTCCCGCTACTTTCGAGGTATGTGCTTCCCTCATCAATAGAATTCACTCTTATTTTGGCACGCAAAGCTTCCCCCATCGGTAGAGCAGCCCGTCTTTGAGATAAAAATCTTCAATCCCTATCCTTTCAGCCCCTTAGGACTGAAACTGCTGAAATGTAACCCCAAAGTATTTTTCCTAGGCATATGCCTCTCCGTAAGCTTCCTTTGTGAAGGGCACGATTTGAGAGATGGTGGCAAAATAGGAAAACTTCTCCTATGTGGGTGGCCTAGACAACATGTCTACCACCAACTTTATACTACCCTTCCTATATTTAATCACCGAGATGGAACTACCGAAGGAACCCCATCCATTTGTAGTGCCTTTCTTGCTATAATTTATAATTGTACTTGCAAATCTTGGAGAGGTTTTTGGTCGGTGTGCACAATATTTTCTTTACCCAACAAATAAGGCTTCCATTTTTTAATTGCCTAAACTAGTGCATACATTTCCTTATCATATACTAAATATCCTTTAACTACTGAAGTGAAAGTTTCAGAATGATAACATATGGGTTTACCTCCTTGAAGCAACACTTGTGCACATGGTGTAATCACTGGTGTCTGTCTCTACTTCAAAAGGCTTTTGCAAATTAGAAAGAGCAAGTCTTTCGGGCATGACTAATCTTTTATTTCAATAACTCAAAGGATTTGTCTTGTTCCTTACCCCAATCAAAACTCTTACTCTTTGCGGCCATTGTGTGTAGAGGTGTTGCGATCGTGGAGAATCCCGAAATGAACTTCCACATGTATTGTACTGCTCCCACAAAACTCCTAGTTTTTGTGGCTCCTATTGGTGTTGGCCAATTAATGATGGCTTCTACCTTATTTGGATCTACTCGTAGCTCTCCTCATCCAACCACGTGCCCAATATAGATAAGTGACTATTTCAAAAATTCACATTTCTTCATATTACAAAGTAGTTATTTCTCCCTGAGAACTTGCAAGACTTGCTACAAATGAGTTAGATGTTCTTCCCATGTGGCACTAAAAATTAAGATATCGTCTAGATATACAATGACACATAAATCTATGAAATCCCACAATACATCATTCATCAATCTCATAAATGTAGTGGGTGCATTGCATAACCAAAAAGGAAGTACTAACCATTCATACAAACCCTGTTTTGTCTTGAAGGAAGTCTTCCATATATCCTCCTCCTTCATTCTGACTTGGTGATAACCTAACTTGAGATCTAACTTCGTGAAAAATTTGGCATGTTGAAGCTGGTCCAAGAGACCATCTATGCGGGGAAGTGGATGTTTCTTATTTATGGTGACCTTGTTTAAAGCACGGTAGTTGATGCACATTCTCCAAGAACCATCCTTCTTTGGCACCATCACAATAGGCAAACCACATGGTGAGGTTCTCGGATGTATCACCCTTGGTCTAGTAGTTCCTAGAGTTGTTTCTTTACTTCATTACTCTCAAACAAGGATTTCCTATACAACGATGTTTGGTAGAGGGGATTCTAGCAATAGATAAATCTGATGCTTTACTTCCCATTTTGGTGGTAACCGTTAGGAGCCTGAAATACTTCCTGAAAAGACTGAATAATACTATCCAAATCATGCTTTCCTTGGTTAGAAATCTGTAACTTCTACCCCATCTTGTTTATCCTTCAATAAAAGTAAACAAAACTGATTATGATTTTTGAATAAGTCATTTTGCTTGGTTAGCACTTACCATAGTAACCCATGTCTTACGCTGGTGTGCTCGGATGTTGTAGCTGATCCCATCCTTGACCCATCTATATCGGTTTTCCCTCCTCATAAATATAGCATCCCTAACATACAAGTAAGGACTCCCGAATACAACATCAAAAACATCAAGTGGAATAATGTCAGCTTCAAAAACATCAATATATTGGGAATTTATCCCAAACTTGACCTTACATTTTCTTGTTACCTGAATTTCAACACCCTTCTTCACCCAACCCAAAGGATAAGGGTGTGGATGCTCGTAAGTCTCAAGACAAATCTTCTTTACAATTGCTTTAGAAATCAAGTTAGATTGAGAACCGATATACACCAAAGTGTTTAACTTAGTTCTCTTGATCGTATTTTGATCTGGTATAGTCTACTCATCTCCTCTTCCTGGCTGTCCATGTTGGTGGTCAAGGCGTCCAAGCCTCTCATCTACATCGAGTCATCTTTAATTTCCACCTCCCCTTCATAGCTTTCATGGAATTCTTTGAGTCCTTGGTTCAGTTCTTGAGATGTAACTTTGGATGCAACTTCCAACATGCAACGCGTCAGTATGACCATTGATATAAAAGTTCTTGTAAAAATTCTCGGGATCTTTACAAGCATTCAAAGTAGTGGTAGCTTATTTACCTTTCCCTTTCTAATTACCCTTATTACTTGTTTGCCTAAACTCTTTCTTTTGCTGATTTGTTGACTGCTTTACCCTTGGATCTACTTTTCCTTGCTTCTTTACATCATCTATGTAGTACACCTATACGCATGCTTTATTGAGATCTTTGGGTTTTGTGGAGATGACTTTTCTTCGAAGGTGAGTGTGAAGTCCTCCCAAGTACTTGGTCAGAATATCCTCATCCTCCAAGTCCATGTTAAGCAACATGGCTTGCCTCAAAACTCCATGGTATATTCCTACACACTTTGACCACTGACTTGTATAAAATACTTCCATTTAATCATTTGGTCAGTCTTATGGCCAATAGGATAGAAGTTAGCTCTAAGTAGTTCTTTAAATTCTTGCCAAGATTTCACAATAGGATGCTTTTTCTTTTCACAAGTGGCTAGATGGGTTTCCCACCAAACCAGAGCATGTCCCTCCATCTTGAGACATGCAAAGGTGATCCTTTGTGCCTCAGTGACATTATGGATGCTAAAGTAGACTTATAACTATTTTAACCATTTATCAAACAACTCTGCATCTACTTGTCCTTCAAAGCTTTTAATCTCAACTTTCATTTCAAATTTAAAAGGATTATGATCAGATTTTACCTTTTCTCTTGTGTTGGAAGTATCTTATTCATGTTATTCCCCATAACTTTCCTCACGATGGCTCCTTCCTATGCCAAAATTTTCAGCTAAGCCCCAAACCACTTGAGTCCATGGAGTCTTGTTTTGACAGTTGTCTTCTATAAATTAGCAAGCTCTTCCCGCATTTTAAACATCCTATCCATCATGGTCTCCAACATCTCGTTTCTACGGACCAAGTTCTCTTCCTCCATTTTTCCCTGAATTCTTTGTTTCCACTTCTTTGTAGAAATTTCTAGATTGCAAGGTAAAGCCTCTTCACCTTTAGATCTTGTCATTGTCATACAAATCCAAGAACAAATACCACAGTCCTAGATAATTGTTAGCTCTGATACCAAAATGATCTGTAAACTCTTCAACTTTGGAATTATCCATAGAATCACAATTAATCATTGTTGTTCTACTTTCTATTAGAAAATAATAGAGATAGCTAGTGAATGAATTATACTTGTGCTTAGAATCAACAATTTGTAGAAAGGGAAAGAATATAGACTCATACACCAACAATTTTATCCTGGAAAACCTCCAGAGGAGGAAAAACTAGTTGGGAAGGGCAATTGCTCTTTCTTCCCACTTTTATTGGCCAATTCAATAATAAGTACATAAATTACAATAAGTATGAAAGAGAAGTAGATAATATCTCACACTTCCTCCCATTACTTTCTTATTCGAGTCAATTACTCCTTGATTCTACAAATCACAATTCCAACACTAAGAGCTTCTTACTCACTTGCTTCATGCTTGGATGCATTTTTTTCTCCTCCATAACATGAATTTATAGTCTTTCTCATGTTCTCCCATGCACTGGAGAATGGGAAAAGTCATACAGAAGAAGAGACATGGATACCCTTTGGAATTCTGGGACTATTCGAGTCATATTTTATTTTCTATCTGTAAGAGCTAGGACCACTTTGCCTAATGTAGACTAGAAGTCCCCAGGACTACCACCCTAGTGGGGTGGAGGTTCTGTAACTATTGCCTTGCATAGGGTGGCGGTCCTGTCACTAAATAGACAGAACCTCCGTGTATATTTGTTTTCTTCTTCGTGTTCGTTGATTTGATAAATTAGAGTCATTTTGGATCCCTATGGATCACCGTTGCTACATTTTTATGGGAAAACATAAGCAACAGGTATGGATGCCCATTGAGTTTGACAAGTGATAGAGGTATGCACTTCCTTAATGAAACAATCAGGATTATGTTATCAGAATTCATGGTGGCCCATCACAAAACTACTCCCTATCACCCTCAAGAAAATGGAACTACTGAGGCATTTAACAAAATACTTAGTCACACATTGACTAAGATCTGTGATGTTGGTAGACAGGATTGGGATGAAAAAGTATCAGTTGTTCTTTGGGCATATAGGAAAACCTACAAGAGGTTGAATAAGGCCACACCATTTCAATTGGTGTTTGGCATGAGAGGTTGTCCTACCAGTTGAATTTATGTTACCGTCTCGTGTATAGTGCGCGCAAGAGGATTGGTCGATAAACAAGTGGTAGAGGAAAGAATTGACAAGTTAATTCAATTAGAAGAAATAATATCACTTGCAGGTGGATCCAGACAACTGAAAAAGAAAAAAAAGGCATGACATGATCATCACATTAAGAACAAAAAGTTTGAGGTTGGGCGAGATGGTGTTACTATATAATTCCAAGTTTCTCGCGCCCATCACGGGAAGTTACAAGTCCATTGGTTAGGGTCCCTACATCATCTCGTACATCCTTGATTCAGGAGCATGCCAGTTACAAGTGCTTGATGGGATGAGATTGCCAAGAAACTTCAATGGGAAGAGGCTTAAGCCCTACTATAAATAAGTATTCTTGGTGTTTGTAATAAGGTAGTATTTCCAGTTAGATTAGGATTTCCTTTAATGCATTTTCTTTTCTTGTGTTTCCCTTTCTCATTGTTGTTTTGTGTTGCACCTTGGGCACTAGTAATCTCATTAATTTTTGAAGGTTGTAACTACATAGAGGACTGCACATCATTTTAGTGTGGGGTGGAGTAAGGTGGAAGAAATTGCAGTGTGAAGTGCCATGAAGGATTGTGTTGGAAATCCTGGTTGGATGGCCTTGGGAAAGGAAGTGCATGAGAGGAAAGGTGAAAAATGATGGTTGGTGTCAGGGTAAGGCTACATTGTGGATCCATGTACAAGAGAGGAAGAAGTACAAAGCAACACGAGGTAGGTGAGATCAAAAATCACGATGGAAGTACCTTCGGCACTAGTGATGTGTGAGCACAAGTCTCCTATCGAGATGGATTGGTTGTGCACCAGAAGGTTGGGGAACTATCTGTGTAAGGTTGGGCATGTGAGTGAAAGCACTAAAGTCATATTTTGTTGAAAAATATGCATTAAGTGTTGAATTATGGTGGTAGGTAAGGTAGCATTTAATGTTACAAAGTGGGAAAAACTATAAATAGAAGGTTGGACACTTCATTATTTACATTGCGAATATGAAGAAGGAAGAGTTTTTGTGGGTTTCTAGAGTTGATCTGTGTGAAGAAAAATTGGAGAAATTTAACCGTGAGTGACTAGTTTGGATCTGCAAACTAGGAGGAAATAGTTCACAAGCGTAGAGAGAGTTGTGGAGAAGTGTCATCTTGTGAAGGGGATATTCTAGCAAGGGTTTGACAGCTAAGGAACAGGTTGAAAAGGTTTTTCTTCAAAAGTTTGAGATCTAAGCTTAGAAAGGGTAGAGAAGCAGAGAAAGAGAAGTTGAAGTGTAAAGATAACCTCTATAATGGCACCCAAGAAACTAGTTGTAACACCTAAAAAGGGAAAAGGAAAGGGCAAGGGCAAACAATAAGAAACCACTGCAAGTACAATGAAGAATGGTATGCAGAAATGCAAAGTACCCAGATGGGGTTTTGCTAGGAAAGGAGTGGGAGTCCCATTTATGAAACATAATAGTAAGTGATTATAACCATCACACAAACCCGACTGAAAAAGAGATGGCACTAGATTTAGTGCACCTAAAAACAAGAGGACACCAAAAGGGTTACACATTTATAGTAAAAGTGAAGTTGGAGAAGGTAGGATTATTGTAACTCTATGAGTTTCCCTACTTTAGGAGGCCTTAGCGCCTCTATCAGTGGTTGATGTCACGCGTACATGAAGATCACTTTCACTTCATAGGACATAAGATGCACATAACACCTCATCTGATTTCAAGATTCACACATCTCATCTATGAAGGAGAAAGTACAGAGGAAAACCTATGTGACAAAGAAGCCATCAAATAAATCATTGTTGCATTTGCATACAAGAAGGGTTCAAGGTACTTTGATATTGTGGATATCCAAGACCTGGTTATGAGAATGACCAAGAGAGGTGGATGCAAGTGAAAAATCATGGCTCAATGTTTGCAGAAGAATATCGGAGGGTGCCATCTACAACTTGTCCATGTACATCACATATGAGATCATCAACAGTGCGCAAGAGGGTGACAAGAAACTTTTCAGCAATGTCTTCTTAACTACACCCCAGAGGAAGACCCCTCACCCGCAAAGAGATTCAAAAAATACACTTGAGATAGCATGATGGCTGTTCATAAGGTATGTCTTGAGAAATGGTATGCGTGCTTGAGGAATGTGTTCGGGGAAGAATGGAGGATCCCAGAACAACTGCCAAAGCTCATAGAGGAAGAATATGAATTCATAGTATACCAACTCTTCTGCATCTTTAGATTTAGGTTGCTTGATTAAAACATTATCCCTTTGTGTAAACTTCCATTTTCCTTCACCACTCAGTACTTCCAGGTGGGGGTAAACAGATTCAAGGAATCCAAGAAACTGAAGTTTGACCTTGGAAGTATGGATCGAGACCACAGGGAGATGCGTAGGACGTTGGTCTACCCCAACAAGTGTGTGTACATGGAAAAGTACGTATCACATGAAGTTCAGATGATAAAACCCATGACTCTACCTATTGCAGGGAGGTTTGTAGCGTATGTATACCTTTGAATAAGACCCAATTTTGAGAAGGGTTCTTATCTTGGAAACAAGATAGCTATACCTGAAGACCTAATAGTTAGAAGTAAGAACATGCCCAAGAAAAGGGAGACGAAAGAGGTAAAGAAAAAGGCACCAAGTGTCCAAGATACTCAAACGAAGTGGGTGCCTCGGGAACAAGTGCTAGAACAAGTACTTATACGCGCAGGAAGAGGTCTCTAGTCAAAGAGGAGGTGCCAGAATAGGAAAATCTTATCGCAGAGGAGAAATCACCGAGAGGAGGAAGAAGAGAAAGCAGAATCTCCTATACTGGAATCCCAAGTTAGGAAGAAACAAAAGGTGATGGAGGAAGCTGATTTAGAGGAAACAAAGAGCTTGGAGAAATACATAGGTGAGAGGGATGACAATGAAGAAGATGAACTGAAGGGGACCAAGAAACACTTGTTTTCAGCGTGTATGGTTCGGAGAATAAGGCACGAGGAGAAGAATGATTATCGCTTTGTACGATGGAAGGGAAGTCAGGAGGAGGAGGGTGCCCAAGACATGGGAGGAGGTGAAGAGGTTAGCATAAAGAGTCAGAGGACTCCAAACCTCACACAGGAGTAGATAAACAAGGTAGCAGAAAGAGAAGTAATGAAAATTATTGAAGCCTTGGTAGAACAAGAGTTGGAGTGCAGCGCTGAAATAGTGATGAATGAAGATAAGGAAGGAAGTGTAGGAAAAGACCACGGTAGCATGGGAGGCCCCAGTCTAACAGTAACTATTCCTAAGGGCACGTGCATAGGCAAAAAGTGCATGGAGATCAAAAGACCAAGAATGGACTACATTGATGATCACAACAAGGTGTTGCACGCATGCTTCCAAAGCACAGTCCCAACAGATCAAATCTTGGCAATGAAGTCGTTTGATGAAGAAGGTGCATACCCTCGGATGAGGAAGATGCTCTCTTGGGAAATTGAGTCCCACGTTGATGAGCCAAAATTTGAAATAAGCCAAGGAGCAATAATGAAAGTTCCTGAATCAAAAGGAGACAACCCCTTGGTGAGTGCTCAGTAGCTTTCAGATGAATAAGTCTGCAATACATTGAATAAAGTCTCGATTGAAGCTGGAAGCTAGGTTATTCGAAAGGAATGACAGGTAAAATTTCTAGAGGCAGAGCTAGAAAAGAGGGAAGAAGAGCTAGAAGAGAGGACCAAGAACTTGAAGCAGGAGGAACTAATCAACGTGCAACTAAAGAGTGAACTAAGGGAAGAAAAGGAAAGGGTGCACATGGAGGTATACAAGAAGGTAGAATCCATCACAAATGTCATTTTTTAAGCATCCGGACCTAGTACCGCCCGTGCAAAAGTATGGATCTTCCCTTGAGTGCCTTGAAGACTTAACGTGCATCCTCACCATGGAAAGGAAACATCTGGCTTTAGAATCCGTGGATGAAGTAGCAGTGCAGCTAGAATAGGAGGACAAATTAAAGGTTATAGCAATCATTTTCGAGTACAACAAGGTGCTTGCTGATGTGAAAATTGCTACCCATACTGCTGAGGCCACGTATGAAAATTACACAGATAGAGATAAAGTGGAAAGTATTCTAGTCACCACTCATGAGGTAGAGCTCAAGGAATTCCAAGAGAAGAATAAAGGAAATAGAGCAGAGCGGGAGAAGATCCTAGCCGAAGTCAAGATGAAGTCAGAAGCTATTGAGACCTTACGAGGTTCAATTAAAAATAGATGAAGGAGTTGTACCCATAGATTACAAAAAGGATGGATGCGCTTGAGGATGTGGGAAAGGAATTTGAAGGAATGGTTGAAACATTGAACACTTGAGGAAATGGAATGGGTTTTGAGAAGGTAAGCACCCTAGTTGGCGACCTCTGCAAGAGAGAGAGAAAAATGAATTCAATGTCCTGGAACAAGTTGGAGGCTGACTTACAAAGATATTTTCCTATCTTGTTGCAATAATGACAACACTTCCCCATTCTTTCATTTTTTTCCCAATTCTTCATTCCCTTATTCTTTTTCCAAGATGTTAAGCCTATTGTAATTCTTTCTTTGAAGAAGTGTTCCCATGGGCGGAGAACAAGTAAAGTGTGGGGTGATGTTGGGCCCCTAAAATATTGACTAAGTACAAAAAAGGTGCATGGGCATGCAAGGCCTAGGTTGAAGGGTGGGCTCAAGAGGAGAAGGTGTACAAGGTAGGTTTCTAGGAGGATTTTAGAAGGACCCGTGATATGTGCCGGTAGAACAAGGTCTCGGGACTTAGCCATATTTGGCATATTGGGTAGGACACGTGAAAATCATGACCCACCTGCGCATGATGAATGGATAAGGTTCCATCCTGGTGACAGGTTGGCCTAGGAAGGAATATACTTTACAATGGAAGCTTCTAGAAGACCATCATGGAAAGGAGTGTAGGGCTCAGGCCTGGAGGAGCATGCTCCCATGGAGGACCACATTTGGACACTTTGTAACGGATATGAAGCCTCAGAAAGAAGAGTTGGTAGTTTAAGAGGCCTATAAATACAAGCACCCATAGAGGAATTAGAGAGAGAGGTCAATAGAGAGCAGAGCTTTGCAGAAACACCATGAGGAATTGTATTGGGTTGGGAATGTAAAATATAGGAGAAGGATGCATCAAGGGGCTTGGGATTGTGATTTTATTTTTGAGGACTAAGGGGTGTAAATCCAGATATGATGTATGACTTCATCTAACATACTGTGATGTTCGTAATGGATCTAATGAATGTAATGAGGTTACCAACTTATTTGAATATGATCATTAATGATTCTAGTCCATCCTCATATCTTCATAGTTACTGTTCATGTATGTTTATGAAATAAGTATGAATCCTTATGCATTTCCCTTTCTATTTTGGTTCAGTCTTATATTCTGTTAAAGTATCTTTCTGTCTGGAATGACTGCATTGGTCTAGAATTCATTCTGAGCTCTATGATGTTTGCATGTCTCATTTCCGCTCACTATCCTTACGTTCCTATCATAGATGATGTTTCCCACTAAACTCACATAAAGGAGAGACTCAACACCCATGCGTACCTCAAGTGAGTGCCCAACGCCTACTGGGTGATAGGCTGGTGTGTATGGGATTCCCTTTCTCTTTGGTGGGTGTAAAAATGACTACAGTGCGTAAAGAAGAGATGGATGTAAATGGTCGGTTTTAAGAAATCCTTGAAGAAAACACGTACTAGGAAGAGCACAGAACAACATGAGGTAGGCGAGGGATAAAATGGGGAAAATGATAGAAGTTCTTTCGGCCCAAAGAACACACGTGGAAGAGGCTTGATCGGGTTGGATTTTTGCATGCCAGAAGGTTGTAAAGGGGTTTGCGTGCAAGATATGATACATGGGAAAAAGAACTTAAGACGGGCTTAGTGGAAAAATCTGCATTTAAGGTCAAAGTATGGTGGTAGGTGAGAGAGCATTTAATGTTGGGAAAAGATAAAAACTATAAATAAAGGGTCGAGATCTTCATTATTTACATTGCATTTACAAAGAAAAATAAGCTCTCGCAAACTAGGGCATCCAAAGCAAGATCTTTGCGTTGAAGGAATTATTTGAGAGATTTGAAGTGAATAGCTAGGGTAAATTTTTAAACTAGTAAGAAAGGAGTACACAGGTGTGGAGAAGTTTAGTAGGTAAGATCCGTCTGGTGGAAGGGTTTTTCCAGTTATGGTTTGGCGACTAGGGCACAAAATTAGAAGGAGCTTTCCACAAAGATTGAGCTTGGGGATGGATAGAGTGTTAGAGAAGAGAAAGGAAAATACACTTGAAGTGATAACCTAACCAAAAGAATGACACTAAAGAAAGAATACATCTCACCAAATAAGTAGAAGGGCAAGGGTAAGGGGAAGCAAACAACTGTAGACACAAGAAAAAATGAAGAATGGTACGTGGAAATGCAGTACCCAGATGAGGTATTGTTGGGAAAATAATGGGAATCACACCTAAGAAAGATGACAAAGTGTGTGACTATAATCACTACACCAGCACAATAGAGAAGGAGATGGATTTGGAGTTGGTATGCCCAACCAACAAGAGAATGCTAGAAGGTATGCCCATTTACAACGATGAGGTAAAGGTTAAGTTGGAGAAGGCAGGGTTATCTGTAACTTTATGAACTACCATACTTTAGAAATCCTAAGCACCTCTACCAATGGCTAATGATGCGTGTTCACGAAGACCAATTTCATTTCATGGGGCATAAGATGCGCATAAACCCCCAGCTAATTTCCAAGTTCACAAGCCTTATCTGCGAAGGGGACAACATTGATGATGACCTAAGTGACAAGGAGGCCATCAAGGAAATAGTTACTGCATTTGACTATAAGAAAGGATTGCGATACTTTGACATCACTGAGATCCAAGACCCCGTGATGAGGATGGCCATGTACTTGGTAACCAAGCTCAATGATCAGGAGAGATGGACTCAAATAAACAAGGCATGGCTGAACGTGTGCTGGAAAATATCTGAAGGGACCATTTACAACTTGTCTGCTTTCATCGCAGATGAAATCATCAATAGTGTACAAGAAGGTGAGAAGATATTATTTGGAAATGTTCTCCTCACAATTGTCTTCTCAGAAATCAGAGTGCCCGATGGGCCAAAAATGTTTGTTTGGGAGTACCTAGAAGAGGATCCCTCACCCATAAAGCGGTTCACAAAATATACTTGTGAAACAATGACAACCACTCACAAGGTACATTTAGAGAAATGGTACAAGCACATGAGGGATGCATTTGGGGTGGAATGGAGGATTCCAGAGTAGCTACCCGTGCTCGTAAAAGGAGAAGTAGAATTCTTCGTATATCAACACTTATGCATTGGTAGATTTAGGTTGACAGATGAAAACATGGGCCCTTGGTGCAAGCTTCCTTTCTCCTTCACCACACAATATTTCCAAGCAGGGGTGAATAGGTTTAAAGAGGCCAAAAGACTAAGGTTCGACCTTAGTGAAGTAGATCAAGACCAAAAAGGGTTACACAAAAATTTGGTTTGCCCAAGAAGCGCGCATACGTGAAGAGATATGTCTCCCATGAGGTACAGATGATGAAACCAGTGACTTTTCCAATCGCTGGAAGGGCTGCAGCAAGAATATACCTTCACATCGGGCTAAAATTTGAGAAGGGCACGTACTTAGAAAATTATGTATCCATCCTTGAGGACCCCACATGTAGAAAGAATCCGTGCCAAAGAAGAGGGAGAGAGAAGAGGTGTAGAAAGCACCAAGTTTTTAGGCTATGCAAGCGGTAAGCACACCGGAGACAAGTGCTAAGCCCAATATTTACACACGAGAGAAAGAAGTTCCCAAAGTGAAGGAAAAGACTCTAGAGGAAGAAGCGTTGGAGCATGAAGAACCCTTCACCCGTAAGAAGTTGTCAAAGGAGGAGAAGGAAGAATAATCTCCTGCCATGAAGAAGCAGAAGGTGAGAAATAAAAATGACTCGGAGGACAGAGAAAGATCTTGGAGGCCTATATAGGAGAGAGAGATGATGAGGAGGATGAACCAAAAGGTGAGGACCATCCTATCTATGAGGTTCATGACTCAGAGGAGGGAGGAGAGGAAAAATAAAATTTATATGTATTTTCCAGGAGGGAGGATAAAAAAGAGGGAGAAGATACTCAAGACAAGGGAATAAGTGAGGAAGTTATGAAAGAACAAAGAAACCCAAGCCTCACTAAGGAACAAATAAACAAGGCCACGGAGTAGGAAGTAGCCAAAATCATTGAAGACCTAGTAGAGTAGGAAATGGAGTGTAGTGCGGACCTAGTGATAAAGGAAACAAAGGAGGAAATCATAGAAAAGGAATATGGTAGTATGGGAGGGGATCCCAGTTTGGCTGTAAGCTTTCCTAAGGCCTCACACACAAGGAAAAGAAGTGCAGAGACTTCACAGGTTCAGAATATGGGCTATATTGATGATCCAAACAAGGTGTTGTGCATGTGTTTTCAAAGCACCATGCCAATGGAGAAAATCTTGGCTATGACATCATTTGATGAGGAGGATGCATACCCTTGAACAAGGAAAATGATTTCTTGGGCATTTGTGTCCCACATCAAAAAACTAGAATTTGAAGTAAGCCAAGGGGCAATAATGAATTTACTCACATCAAAAGGTGGTAATCCCTTGGTAAAAACTCGGTGGCTATCATACGAGAAAATCCATAATGCGCTGAACAAAGTTTCGGTGGAAGTAGAATCCAAACTCTTTGGGAGAAACGATGAGTGAAGTTCCTAGAAGCGAGTTGAAGAAGAAGGAAGTGAAAAAATAATATCGAATTGCATAAATTAAATTCAAAATATTTCTCTTCATTATTGTTAATACAAAGGAAGTATTACACCCATATATATAGGAGAGGTAGTTCCTATATTTAAGGAGAGATAATCTCCATAAATATCTCCACACACAACTCCTAAAACAACTCCATGTTATTTTATGTGAGATTTTGTTTTCTCACAAAACTAATATTGTTAATGAGTTGTTTACTCAACAACTCATAATTACATTTAAAATAATGTAATTAATTATTACAACACATATTATATTATCCTAGATAATATAATCACTCACATAATATTCTATGTTCACACTACAACATAGATATTCCTAACATTCGCCCCCTTAGTGTGAACATGGGGCAAGAGCACCTAAAAACATGAGTATGAGAGAGTTCCATGTTTCTACTAGATCTTTCTGTCTAGATCTTGCTACACATGATCACCTCTCTGGCTCACCAACTGATCATGATCACCTCTCTGCATGAATCTATTCACCGAATGATCATATTCCAATGAAGTATGACAATCAGAGGACCATACGATAGTCAGAGGATCATACGTAGAAGCTTCCCTCCTATAAACAAATGTTCTCAACATCCAAAATGCACATCCTCCTCTTTTCAATCTTTGACAAGGAACATGTTTTATTTCTACACACGTCACTCAAAGAAAACAACTGAAAATATTATTAAAATGTGCCACCAGTGCTATATGCAACCCCGTCGTTGGTGACTGACGAGAGGCCCTAAAATTCCTCCTTCCTCCAAAAAGTGAACTATTTACCATAAGAATTCCTCATCACTAGGACAAGAAAGTTCCTCATCTTTAGAGTATTCATCCCAATCAGTTTCTTCTTCAACCAAAAGAGCTTTTTGATCTATTTTTTCATCAAGTAGATCTTTTCTCTCTTTTTACTAGTTCAAGGCTACATGTCCCAATTCATTACAGTAATAGAATTTCATTTTACCTTTAAAAGGGAAAGGTTTTGGTTTGAACTTTCCTTTCTTAGATGAAGTACTTGCTTTATTCTTGTACATACATTACTTCTTCATATTCTTCATAATTACTCTAATCAAGTAATGTGGAGATTACTCCTAATATATAGAATATAGAATTGAATCAAGTACTTTAAAAATTTATATAGAATACCTTTGAACCTCTTAGCAAGCCAAGACTCTGTATTAAGAATTCAGCATTTTTGGAAATTGGAGAAAACTTTCAGTAGAAGAATTGATATGTTGAATTTGATAGCTGCATAGTTAAATCCGTATTTCTTCAAAAATACGAACTGGCTCTGCTGAAATTTTTCTATCATTTCGGAAAAATACTTGGTTTGGCGTACAAAATTATAGAAAACCCCAAATCTGGAAATGAAATATAGAAGCTATTCTTTGAGATAGATTTGATCAAGAAAACACTAAAATTTCCCGCATCAGACCTGCTCTGGTACCAAATGAAAATATAATATCAGAATTGCATAAATTAAATTTGAAATATTACTCTTCATTCTTGCTATTACAAAGGAAGTATTACACCCATATATAGGAGAGGTAGTTCCTATATTTAAGGAGAGATAATCTCCATAAATATCTCCACACACAACTCCTAAAACAACTCCATGTTATTTTACGTGAGATTTTGTTTTCTCACAAAACTAATATTGTTAATGAGTTGTTTACTCAACAACTCATAACAATATTTACTCACCCACTCATAATTACATTTACAATAATGTAATTAATTATTACAACACATATTATATTATCCTAGATAATATAATCACTCACATAATATTCTATGTTCACACTACAACATAGATATTCCTAACAAGAAGAGTAGTGAAGAAGAGAACAAAGGAGTTAAAACATGAGGAAATAGTCAGTGCATAGCTAAGGCGTGAATTAAAAGAAGAGAAGGAAAGGGTGTGCGAAGTCTACAAGAAAGTAGAGATGATCACATGTGTCATTTTCTTGAAGCACCCAGATCTAATGCCACTTGCGCAAAAGTATGGATCCGCCCTAGAATGCCTAGAGGACTTGACCCGTGTCCTCACAATGGAAAGATGACCACTAGCCTTGGAGTCTGCAGAGGAGGCATCGAAGCACAAATAAAAGGAGGACAAGATGAAAGTTGTGGCCATTGTGGCCCATTACAAGAAAGTCCTCGAGGATGTGAAATCTGCCACCGAAGTCACTGAGGCCTCCTATGACAACTGCACCGATAGAGATAGAGTGACGAGCATTTTGGTCAGCACCCATAAATTGGAGCTCAAGGAATTCTAGTCGAAAAACAAGGGGAATAGAGCGGAACGTGAAAAAATTCGAGCTGAGGTTGATAAAAAGTCAGAGGCTATTGAGACCTTACAGGCTCAATTAAGAACCAGCTGAAGGAGGTGTATCCCCAGATCACTCGTAGGATGGATGCACTCGAGGATTTGGGAAAATAGTTGGAGGGGATCATGGAAACCGTGAATACCAAAGGAGAAGGGCTAAGCTTTGAAGAGGTGAGCGCCCTAGTCGGTGACCTTTTACACACTGTGCACAGAGCAAGGTCGATACCTGGAATAAGTTGGAGGTCAACTTAACGAAATATTTCCCTCTCCTCTTGCAGAAATAATCATTGTTCCTCATTCTTTATTTCCTCCCCAAGATTCTTCATTCCTTTATTCTTTCCCAAACCATTCAAGGAACGGTCATTCTTTATTCTTTGGGAAAATTTTCCCATGAATGGAGAACAGGCATAGTGTGGGGTAATGTTGGGCCCCTAAAGTATTTTCCAAGTACAAGAAGACGCGTGGACATGTAAGGCCTATTTTAAGATGGGTGCGCAAGGAGAAAGCACGTAAGGAAGAGCAAATGTTTTTAGACTTAGCCATATTTTTCAGTATTAGATAGAATACGAGAAACTCGTGACCGTGGCCTAGTAGCTTGGTGCCCATGGAAGGAATATACATTGCGATGGAAGATTCTAGAAGGCCATCATTACAAAGAGTGGAGAGCTCGAGCCTGAAGAAGCATGCTCCCATAGAGGACTACCTTGGACACTTGGCAATGGATCTACAACTCTTGTGGAGGCTTGAAGATGTTGAGAAAGGCTATAAATACAAGCACCTACTAGAGGAAAAGAGATAGAAATAAAAAGAGGTGAAGCCATGCAGGAATACTGTGAGATCTCCATAGGTTGGGTTTAGAGGATCTGTAGGAATACGTTGTACTAAGGGGATGGGTTTTGAACATTTTTCTTTGTACTATGAAGGGCCTAAATCTAGTTCGGATGCATGATATTGATCTGCATTATCATATGAATCTGTGATTACCTGAGTTATTGTAATATGGTTATAAACATGCTTAATATGAATATATGTGTGGTTCCAGTTCTACTACATGGTTATATGTATATTTCATATGAGTGGGTGTAAACCCCTATGCATTTATTTTCTGTTATAATACAGATCTATGTTGTTTAATGTTTATATTATATGGATGAAAACATTGGTCTAGAATCTATTATGAGTTTTAAGATGAATGTATGGTTCCTTTCCAATTTGTTCACTTAAGTTTCTATTATAAATAATGCACTCTCACACAACTCACATAAAGGAGGGACTCGGCACCCACGTGTGCCTCGGGTGAGTTCCCAGCACCCGCTGGGTGATAGGCTGACGTGCATGGGATTTCCTTGTTCTTGAGAAGGGCTTAAAATGACTACATTGAGCCAACACCACACCAATGACCATTCTATAAGCATCCACATGTATATGAAATGGTTGGTCTCACAAGAGAAAGCATAGAATAGGCATTTTAGTTAGTTTCTCTTTCAAGGTCTCGAATGTGCACCTTTGTTGTGGTTCCCCCGAATAAAATGTCCCTTTTCCTTTTAGTAACTCTTCCAAGGGTGCGGAAACCTTAGCACACCATTTGATAAATTTTCTATAATACCCATTGTGACCTAAGAATCCACGCACCTAACTTTGGTGGTAGACTCTTCCGTGCCTATAATAATCTGTAACCTTAGTTGGATCAACCAACAAACCTTCCTTGCAAATGATGAGCCCTAACAAAGTGCCAAATGGTGTAGCAGATACACATTTCTTGATGTTCAAAAATATGCTTAATTGTGTACATATTTCAAACATTAAGTGCAAATTGTCACAATGATCCTTAACAAGTCCATACACCTTCCAATCATCTAAGTAAACTTAAAAAAATGTTGTGGATGAAATCTTGGAATGCTTGAACTATTATACGTGAAAATACAACAGGGTGCATTTTTCAAATCAAACTGGATCACAATATATGAAAAAATTCCCCACTCGGTGGTAAAGTTTGTTTTCTCTTGATCCTCCTACAAAATCCTAACTGATGATACCCAGAGAATCCATCTATAAAAGAATAGATTTCATGCCCTGCAATGCCTTCGAATATCTCCTCTATGAAAGGTGTAAGGAAAGGATCAATTACACATGAAACATTCAATTCTCTCGTTATCCACACAAATCCTAATCGACCATCTTTCTTTATACCGATAACCATGGGGCTAACCCACTCGAGACTTTTCAAGGGGCTTGATGATGTCGGCGGTTTTCAACATTTTGTCAATTTCTTCCTTAACTTTTATGCGCAAGTTAGCGTTCATCTTGTATGGTCTCTTTCTCGGTGCACACCTTATTTAAGCTTGATCTTCATCTCTCCTAATGATTCATGCAAACCTTTTAGCGATGATATCCCCTAGGAAATAAGTCCGGAAGTCTTGTGGTAACTCTACGATTTTTGCAACTTCGAGTCGACCAATAATCCCCAATTATGGCCTCCTTAAAGGTTCAACATCCATGTCAATAAACACTCTCTGTCTTCAAAGGCTCATGATATGCATGCATGTTCTTATCTTCATGGTCCAAAACCTCATGGGTCCCTCACAAATGATCATCATCCATATTTTCTACCTCTTCATAATCCACTATGTAGACCATCTTTCCTTTTTCTTTCTCAAAGCAAGTGCAATCAAGCAACATGCCATCATCGTATCTTATTCTTCATCAAAATGCACTCCCGAGTCTATTTCACCAAATAAATCTTGAATGATTTCTTGTGCCTTGGAACTATATCCCATAGTTAAACACTTTATAACCCTTAAGGCCACTTCTACTAGAGGCTTAATAGAGAAGTAGTCAAAAGTTTGGATCATTCCTGGAATCAAATCTTACCAATTTCCAGTCTCTCTATGGAACTCCACATATACATACCAAGTGCGTGCGCAACCTTGTAAAGTGGAATAAAATTTTTGCACCCAGAGTGAAGTTGGTAAAGCTTCCTTCCTCTCTATCCATAGTCTCTCCTACTACGAACATGGTGCTAAACAGGTTGATTACCATGATAAGTGCATATTTGTTTAGGTGTATTGCTTAAAAAAATAGGTTGTTAGAGTGATCATGACTTCATTCTATTCTATAATATTATCTCTCGTGAACCACCCACTAGTGCGCTATTGTCCCATAAAAGTTATATGCTAACATATTTCTTTTCTCAAATTGGTCTATCCATTGATCCTCCATGGCGTGCGGGAATATTGTAGGGTATTCTCCTCCAATGTACCAAGGTACAGGGTTGTTACCTATCCTTCTAACAGAGTGAGGTCCACTTTTATGTGCAAATTCACTTGTTACTTTTCACCCTACCAACTCATAAGTACCATGAGCCCAATCATCACAAGCAATACTCATAGTATCACTAATAGATTGTGCATCTTCCCACTGAAGGATTCCTTCCTTAGATGGCTCAAGGACCTCTTGGGTCTCGAATGACATGCACATAAATCCTATTTAGATATTTTTCAATCAAAGGCTCACCATACAATGAATATTTCCCATATGTTAAAGGGATTATAACTCTTTCCTCCTTATTCTCAAAACTGATATATCCTTTTTGAACCATAAATCAACATTATTTGCATAACACCAAGGGCACCCAAGTAGAGCTGGGAAATTGTTTGCTTCTGCAAGTGCTAAAACCTCAAAATCCCCAGTGAATTTGGCCCCTTGTATAGTAATGGATGTATCTTTTAAAACTCCTATGGGAGTGGCCTTAGTCCGATTAGCCATAAATAGCACATTGGAAGATGGTTGCAATGGAGGTCTCCATATGTACACCCATGCATATAAAGTAAGAACATTGACTTCCACATCTGTGTCAATCAATATATTGCTCAAAATCCATCCATCCACAACAACATTCAGAGTGATCTCCTTTTCGTAGTCTATTCTATCAGGGGGAATATTTGCATGCAAGATCTGTCGTCCATTCTAAATACCTACACACGTAGTGTTTCCCTTCAGCCAATTCCCTAACAATGGAATGATATTCTCCTGGCACAAAATTTTTCACACCTCCTTTAAGTCATCAATATCAGATTGGACATTCTATGTTTCCTTCTTCTATTCCATCTTTTGTCAATTCTCTTTTAAACATTATATTTCACCTGAAGATTTCGAGGACCTCCATTATCTCTTGATAAAACTCCTTCGATGGGAAGGATCTAGGTACCTCGCATGTAGAACCTACTCTTTAGTGATGGTAGAAATATGATGTAACACTTCTTTAGCACATGCCACTTCAGCATGTGTAGTAATCTTACAGGTAATACTTCGGGTTCTAGTATCAACTTGGGCATCACTTTGATTTTCCATAAAGACGTTGTATCCTAACCATCCCTACTCCTTTGTTCTCTTTTTTATTCTACTCATTAATATGTTCATATAATTCTTGGAATTATTCATAGCTATGATTCTTTCCACATAAAGAATATGTAATATTCTAGGGACATTCACACCTGTAGTGGTCAAGAGATCCACATGTAAAGAACGTCCCTGTGAGGAAATTTTCCTCTTCCACCACCACAACCTTGGCCTCACGAATCCACCATGGTATCCGTACCCTCTACCACAACCTCATTTAAAATGCACCTCATTCAAATCATAGCGTTCTTGATTGTGATCCGATCCACGGTGCTCAATCTTTCCTTTAGAGTTATGTGATACGCTTGTCTATCATACACCAATATCTATAGCATCCTAGATTTGACCAATCAATCTACATTCCCTCAGTATTGTGAGTCATGGACTGAAAAATATTACAATAATAGGATACATTGTTCCTTATCATGCGTTGTAATTATGGGTAGCGGTTAGAATCATGGTTGAAATAAGATATCTCACAGTCTAGCAGTAATGAACGCACTAATCTGTAGGGACAACTATCCTTGGTGTTTCATTCCACTTCAAAATTTGTACAACAAATCCTCGTGCATGTCTCATGTGTTGAATTTTCTGATAGTTTCTCTAACTATTTTTCCATAGCTGCAATTTGTGCTTCCAAGAATGGGTGACTCTAGTGTCTATACTGCATGATTGCCTCAAAGACACAAAGATGCTTCAAGTGCTTCGTGTGGATCGAGTGTATGTTTTATGTGATAGCGCTATTCGAAAGGTGTAATCAGACCTCCAAAGAACCACTTGTGCATGTTTTCTTGCATGAATATCATAAGAAATATTAGATAAAAGCATTTTGAATAGGGCGTCATACTCAGGGACACTCTAAGTAGTGCTTTTTTAATATCCTTGAGCATGTATATACTCTTCGCTTAAACTCGGGGATATAGAACACTTTTAAGAAAGTATCTTTTAATGTTGCATAATATATGCAAGTTTGATCAAGGTCAAACTTCATGTACCAATTACGTGCGCGTTCCTATAATGTAGTCAAAAATTGGCTTGCCTTGCACTTAGAAGCCATGATTCCTTTTTGCACACCACAAGTATTTCACACATGTACACATGTTCAACAACATCTTCTATGCCCCTATAATCCGGAATATGAAGAGACATATCCATGTAAATATTTCGGGATTAGTGTGGACCTCTTCCACCTCATCAAAAACCTCTTGAGTTACCTCTGCCTCTAGAACCACAAGATCCACTGAAACCAAAACCACCTATACCTCTTGATCCTCCACTTGAGTAGGAAGCGGACTAGAAGATGTAATTCCTTGTGCCCCAACAATAGTCTTGACCTAAACCCCTACAATCGTGAGCTAGTCAAACTTCTAGAAGTGATTCCAAAAATTTTCACACTCACATTTTGTGCAGAAATAAATACCCCAAGCAACAACGAAGACATCTTCCCTTCCATCAATGTGCTTTCTATATGACTTATCCCTTCTCTCCTACTACCTAAATTAGCTTGATGACTACTTATCATTCCAGATCTTTGGAAAACCAAGCACAAGGGCTAGGTTGCCGGGTAGGTTGAGATGTACACCAATAGCCTAGGTCATCTCTACTGGCACACTTCCCTATGAGTCCGAGGAGGGTTCCCATCATGCTTTCCCAAATGGGGAGTTCGATGCTTTGGCTCCACGCCTCCTATGTGAGCTCCAAATCCTTCATGATCCATCTCTCTCTCAATGCCATCCACTCTACAATGTCATGTTGCTTCTCTATCTCCCTCCCACATGCCTCATTGTATTTAAGTCACCTTTCTTCTCCCTACCTTTCTACCGCTTAAGTCTGCCATCTTTCACCAATCTGCTTCGCCCGCACGTGGTGAGGTTTAGCTAGCCATTAGTTTTTTTTCCAACTTCAGAGTTACCATCAGAATCTTGATTCCCAATGGAATGCCTTGTAAATAGGCCCCCGGGATAGTGTAAAAACTAAAACTCAGCTATTTTCAGGAAAGATCAAGTAAAAATTGAGTACTATAAAATATATCTATTCAAGATGTTAGGTTGTGGAGCTAAATAGATTCACTGGAGCATGCAATGGAAATTTTCGGAAAATACAAGAACCGTCATCGGTTAGGGGAGAACCGACATCAGTCACCAAGATCGCATCAATCGTGTATGGTCGGCATCGTTTAGGAAAGGGAGGAACTAGACATGGTTAAGGCTAACCAAGCACTTTGGTTACCTATGTGATGATGTTTTAATTAACTCTCGGGAATTAAATATATTTTTAGCATTAAAGTAGATTTATTAGATGTAATTGCATGACTAAGTGCCCTAAGTTTATATACGCCTATATAAGCATGAAAGCTAGGGTTTAGAAGAGAATTAAGAGAAGGATTGAATTAGATATTTTATTCTCCTAGATTAAGAGGATGGAGAAGAAGAAGAGAAAGAAATAATAGGTTACATGAAGATAGAGTCTCCATGGAGAGGAGCTGGACAAAAGGAAATATCAGGTACATCTGAATGGTGAGAAGAGGGTAACATATTCTACTGTATTTCCTTTGTATAGTTATTTTCTCATTGTAATGGCTTGCATAGTATGCAAAGCACATAGATTTTCTTCTTGTAGATCCACATGTTGGTGAGATCTTGTATTATAGATCTATGTAGATCTAGTCTTATATTGTTAGATCCACAAGTTGTTGTGAGATCTTGTATTGTAGATCCATGAGATCATATTGTATTGTTGATCCATGTAGATCTAGATATTGTAGAGGAGGTTGTCTTCATGTTTGCATAGGTTATGCAGTGATGGAGAGACATACTTACTTCTTGGTGCACAGTCATAGTTGCACATATGGTAGACCCATGTGAGAGGTCTTGTTTGTAGATCCACAAAGAACTTGGTAGCAGTTCAAAGATGCAGTAGTTTTGGGTTATGTGAGATCTGCTGGTGGTGTTTGGAGGCACGGTTGTAGTGCACTCATGGAGATCTGTTTAGAGATATAGAGGAGAGGAGATACTCTTGGAGAGATGCATTATACTCTTGTATTGAAGAGTTGGTTTGTACTCTTGTTGTATTATATATATGAGATATCTATCTTTGGTGGATGTAGCCCACATTGGGTGAACCATGATACATGATGTGTTATGTGTGTGTACTTTGTTTTGATTTGGATTATTCTAGTTTATACTTCCACTGCTGTAGATTTTGGGGAATTGTTTAGATCATGTGTGCATGATTTTGTTTGTTATTAAATCATAGCACTATTTCGCAGTCCTGAATTCCCAACAACTAGTATCAGAGCTTGGTTAGCTTGGTTATTTCAGAGCAAGGGTTTGCTTCATGGTTTTGTTAGTGGTTTGACTGACATGTATGAGAGAAGGTTTTTTTTTCTTGATGAGAAGATTGCAGGAAGAGATTTAATCTCAAGTGGGAGATGGAAGAGTAAGGTTGTTGGAAATTACAGTGACCGGCATCGATTAAGAGGAGGCTGGCGTCGGTAGGGTGACTATGGTCGGTTACAAGGTAACCATGGTTAGTTACAAGGTGACTATGGTCGGTTACTGGGAAACCTAGTTTTAAATAGAAAATCATAGATCTGAAGAATTAAGAAGATGCATGGAATGTATCTTGGTTGCTGAGGTGTCCCTAGTTCTTGGAGGCACAAGCATGTTGGTCAGATTGTAGATCCGGTTATTGAGGTATGGTTTTATCTTGGTATTGTAGTGCTTATATTATTTTGGTTGCACATGCATGTTTGGGATTATAGATCTAGATTTGAGAATGAGAGAAAAGGAGCAGTTATGCATCCTTTGGTGTAGTTAGATGCATGGGATTCATTAGAGAAGATAGATACAAGAACACAAAATGAAGATGTGGTTTCCATCAAATAAACATGTTCTTTAGTTAAAGAAATGGTTGAGTATCTTGGTGCTGGTAAGGTGATGTATTTCATCTTGGTGCAATTTTTATTGCATGTATTATTGTTAAGTTTTTTTGTGTAAGATTTGGGTGCTTCTTGAAATGAATGACTCAACACAACTATCGGCTTTGGTCGGAGTAGGCACCTATTTTGGTGATGTATGCCAATTTGTGGCATTGTTTTAGTTCCAATAGCACCTACGTCTACCAAGGAACTGACATCTAGAGGGTAACTTGTACTTGGTGGAAAATGATAGTCGGTCTATGTGACAATGAGTTTACACATGGTTTCTTACATTAGAAGAGGGCATGAATGGTTCAGTGTCCTATTTTGGAGGATCATGTTTCTTGCATAGTGTGTATAGGCAGAAATAGTGTAGATCACTTCAATGTTTGGATCAGAAAGAGGACGGATTTGGCTTGGTTAGTCCAGTGAGACTTTGGGTCAGGTATCTCTATATGGTTCATGTTTTATTTCTTTCTTTTGGAGTATCGATATTATGTTTGGATAGTGTGCATATATTTACACCATGTTTTTGGTGTTGTTTGAATTTTATTTCCGGTTGTGTGGAATCTTGAGGACAAGGATATCTAGTCTAAGGATGAGATCCTCAATGAAAAGTCATGGTTAGAAATAGTTGCAAGATAATGAAATATGTTGAGTACATAGGATGAAAAGAAGTTGATTCACCTACTTCACAAGAAGTCCAAACTTCGTGATGTAGAAGTATTCTTTGATAAGAAGGGAATCATTTTATATTTTCTTTCATCTGGTTTTATTTCTCACTAACATATTAGCTTTTGAGCTTGGTGTTAGAGGCAGTGTAGGGGATTTCATGTTTAGTGGGAGAAAGCCATGGTTGTTGGCATTGCAGATTGGATACATGATGCACATGCAGAGTGAGAGGAGATTGCTACTATTCAGAGTGGCAGAGGCACTAGTTGGTTTTGGAGGACATCACAGATTTGCAGGTATATTGAGTTTATTGCTTTGTGATGTCACTTTTGGTTTATTTTGTGGTGCCTGGATATCCCTATGGGATGGCAGTTGATGGTTGATTCAATGGGTGAAGATGATAGAGAAATTTTTCAAAATTTTAAGGGTGAAAAAGGAGAAAAATATGACTATTACAAAGACCAGTGTCGGTTAGGATTAACCGTGGTCAGTCATATGGTAACCATGGTTGGTCAGGTAGTGACCATAGTCGATTAGGGAAACCATGGTTGGTTTGGTCACATTTTTGACATTAGTGTTTATTTACCATTTTTTAGATGGTACCCTTATTTTCTTTTATCTTGGTTTGGTATGTGCGGTATGTTGATGACATGTTTTCTCGGTATTTACACTTGGTATTAGTTACATGGTTTAGCATGGCTGTTTTTTATTGACATTGATGAGAACAAGATTCATATTGCTTTGGAGTTAGTCGGTGAGAGACTTGGCACTTCTGGAGTGCTTGATGATATAGATGGATGTATAGGTAAGTTTATACATGTGGATAGATTTAGTTTTGTGAGTCTATGATGATGCAGATGTTTGATTTACACATGTATGCCTATAAGGACGGTTCAGTTTCCTTAAGCACTAGTAGGGGATGTTTGTATTTCCTCTTGATTACTATGTTACTCCTTGATAGGTATGTTATCTATAGATGAATGTCTTGAACATGCTAGTTATTTATGCAGGGTTGGATTTGTAGATTATATTGTTTGGATTTCTTTGAGTTATGCAAGTTTTTGTGGATTGATCACCCAATATTGCATGTAGAACTCATTCAGGGTTGTTTTTACGGGATCTTGTTTTGCTTTTGCATATTCCAAAGATTGAATTGTCTTTGGATAGTTACATTTGTTGATTGCATAGACATGGATAGATGGATACAAAACATGGTTGGTTTTACAGGTATGGCTATGTTTGCAGTTGAAGCTCAGTACTTTAGTTTGAGTGGGAGCTCTTACAGGTGTGTTAGTCATGATGGCTTGGTTGCATGAGAGGATTGTTGTTATGATTCAGTGGGAGCTTGATGTATGGATAGCTTGGTTATCACGAATCAGTAGTAGCTTCGTGTAGGTCTTTGGTAAGTCATGTTTTTATCTTCTTGGTTTGAGAAGATAGTTTGATCTTCCTAGTTTTATTTTTTTATAGAAATTTTTTGAAGGAAAGAATAGACAGTCTTCACGGTGTGTAGAGGATGGTCATGTACAGTACAGGTAAAAATTATCAGCAATTTATCACCAAGTGGGAGATTGTTAGGTTGTGGAGATTAAAAGCTTCATTGGAGCATGCAATGGAAACTTCTTTGGAATATACAAGTAACCATCATCGGTTAGGGGAGAACCGACATTGGTCACCTAGGACCGACATCGGTCAGGTATGACCAACATCAGTCAGGAAAGGGAGGAACTAGCCATAGTTAAGGCTAACCGGTGTCGGTTACCTATGTGATGATGTTTTAATTAACTCTCGGGAATTAAATATATTTTTAGCATTAAAGTAGATTTATTGGATGCAATTGCATAGCTCAAAGTGCCCTAAGTTTATATACACCTATATAAGCATGAAATATAGGGTTTATAAGAGAATTAAGAGAAGGATTGAATTAGATCCTTGATAATCCTAGATTGACAGGGATGGAGAAGAAGAAGAGAAAGAAAGAACAGGTTACATGAAGACAGAGTCTCCATGGAGAGGAGCTAGACAAAAGGAAATACAGGTACATATGAATGGTGAGAAGAGGGTAACATATTCTACTTGTATTTCCTTTGTATAGTTATTGTCTCATTGTAATGGCTTGCATAGTATGCAAAGCACATATATTTTCTTCTCATAGATCCACATGTTGGTGAGATCTTGTATTATAGATCTATGTAGATCTAGTCTTCTATAGTTAAATCCACAAGTTGTTGTGAGATCTTGTATTCTAGATCCATGAGATCATATTTTATTGTTGATCCATATAAATCTAGATATTGTAGAGGAGGTTGTCTTGATGTTTGCATAGGTTATGCAATGATGGAGAGACATACTTCTTAGTGCACAGTCATAGTTACACATATGGTAGACCCATGTAAGAGGTCTTGTTTGTAGATCCACAAAGAACTTGGCGCAAAGTAGTTCGAGATGTAGTAGTTCCGGTTATGTGATATTTGTAGGTGGTGTTTGGAGGCATGGTTGTAGTGCACTCATGGATATTTGTTTAGATATCTGGAGGAGAGGATATACTCTTAGAGAGATGCATTATACTCTTGTATTGAAGAGTTGGTTTGTACTCTTTTTATATTATATATATAAGATCTCTATCTTTGGTGGACATAGCCCACATTGGGTGAACCATGGTATATGTTGTGTTATGTGTGAGTACTTTGTTTTGATTTGGGTTATTCTAGTTTATACTTCCACTGCTGTAGATTTTGGGGAATTGTTTAGATCCTGTGTGCATGATTTTTTTGTTATTAAATCATAGCACTATTTCGTAGTCTAGTGGAATGCCTTGTAAATAGGTCCCCCGGGATACTGTAAAAACTAAAACTCGGCTACTGGGAAATAACAAGTAGAAATTTAGTACTCCAGAATATATCTATTCAAGATGCCACGGAACCACGTATCCATATCACACATCCAAATTGAATCAACATCATAGAGAATTCGTGAAATTAGTACTACGTTTGGACAAGTGTGTGATACCTCCATTTCTATTTAGAATTATAAGCTACCAACCACCTGGTACAATTTTATCGAGAAAGATAGAAAGAAGCTCTCATATAAACAATCATACTGATTTTGTTCCACTCACGTGCTTGCGCTAAACTCGAGATCCAATGTTGAACCTCCTTGCTTACTCTTCTTGCAGATCTTTTATCCACTCCTCAACACTTTCCAGGTCAATCGGTACATCTTCACCGTGTGAACCATCTTAAAAAAACTCGAAAAACAGGTCTTGACAATGGAACCAATGATGCAACCTAGAATTTACCAAGAATAACCTAGGTGCACATGGCACTCATCACTCGGCCTAGGCGAGTGCTCACTCGAAGCGGGAAAAGGTGTCGGGCCCCTCCTTAGAGTTACTTGTACAGATGTGAACATGATGAAGATTTAATGCATTCAAATCCATTAACAAAGTATAAACTTTCCACATAGTACACTCTAAATCTAGATCTTAAAGAATCATGAATCAAATGATAAACATAATTAAATTACCCATGTAATGACTAGTTACATTCACGTTTCACACCACTATTTATCCAATACGCTCCATTATATTAAACACAGTAAATACATATAATCTTCTTATAGAGGGTTCATTTTAAGATACCTCTTGGAAATCAGAGGTGGAAAATACCTGACAAATATCCTCGGAACCAGTTTCGTGGGAACGAGAATTTTGGGGTTTGTATGTAAATTTTTCTCTATATTTTCAAGTGTTATGAAAGAAAGGCTGCAGATGCACGACATGAGATTTTTTCGTCATGCAACAACAAACATGTTGTTGCACGATAGAAAAACCTCCTTTCGTGTATCAACAAACAAGGTTGTTGTCACACGACAACAACCTTGTTGAGGCGACAGAGGTTTGTTCTCGTGAGACAACAAGTTTGTTGTCGCACAACAAAAAATATTTTTTCGTGCATCTGCAGCCTCCGCCCTCATGTCGTGCATCAACAAAATCTCCATGTCACATGTCAATAAACTCTCTATCACGTGTCAAAATATCTACATTGCATATCTGCAGCTTCCGTAATCCTATCACGCGTTGACAAAATCTCCATGTCGCACGTTAAAAACTCTCTATCGCGCGTCGTAGCCTCTACCCTCCTCTGTCACACTTTTACTTTGTACTTGATAATACATATTCCCCTGTGGTATAAGTGAGCTAGTAGTGTTCTACCCGAGGAATAATCTAGGATTC
Source organism: Taxus wallichiana var. yunnanensis (assembly GCA_018340775.1). Classification (NCBI taxonomy): domain Eukaryota; kingdom Viridiplantae; phylum Streptophyta; class Pinopsida; order Cupressales; family Taxaceae; genus Taxus; species Taxus wallichiana. The sequence continues at coordinate 539,807,187 of CM031239.1, forward strand.
TATAGGGGATATTTTCAAGGGTAGAGAAGCCGACCCCTAAAAAAATTAAACTCTAATTTATAGGCAAATAGATCATTGACCAGCGCGCTTAAATCTCACCTTTTCAAATTTTTCAAAAGTGGAATATTTTCCATATTATGAATATTTGTCACTAAAAAAACCTTGTTCTTACAATAAATAGTATCATAAGCTCATGCACGCATCATGTTTGGCAGCATAACTCCATAGTAGCTCACTCCTCCTAAACTACACAACTCACTATATATTTATAGGGGTGGGGACTTTCCCTTCACCACTTACATAATTCCCAAAATAGGTCACATGCTGAAAATAGCCATGCACCTTTACAATAATAGGCACACATGCAAGTGCGCTAATAATAGATATCTTGTAGTTAACTAGTAGTATTAATTCTATTATTAACTTGAACACATGAAAAGTGCTTAATATATGTTCTTCCAAAAATAGAATTTGTGTGCCATGTAAGTTTCCATCAAGTTGTGTGCCCCGCACGCTATCTCCAAAAATAGCTCGTAACCATGAAAATGGCTAAGTCTCAGATCAGTCCTTATCTTCCTCACGTGTTTCCTTCCCTATCCTTCCATGCCTTAAAATGTGCCTTTCTCCTTCATACAAACCTTCTAGGTGTTCCTTAGTATCATCCTTTGTCTCGATCAACAAGTATCTAGATCTAATAAAAGAAAAATACTCCCGAAGGCCCAAAAAGGCTTATTTTAAGGATTTTTGCACATGGTGAGCACCCTTAGGAACATATAGGGAAAATATTTAGCATCTAGGAGGTTTTTGGTAGATATATGTAATCCTATAAGGTGATTTAGGAAAATTCTACAATAAAAATAAGGTTTAGGAACAAGTTGTGTAACACCGGGCTATTTGTGGCATGGTGTAAGGAAATGGAAGTAATGAAAAACTATATACATTTTTTTCATTAGTTCAGAGCATCATGATGAATTGGAAATAAATTGGATACTCATCATAAATCTAAGGAGGCATACTTCACATTTCAAAAGTTTTAGGATGTTCTAATGTTATAGATGTTGAGATATGGGCCTGAAATTGTAGATGAAGATCCTTGATCATTGTTGAGATTCAAATGAAGGTTTTAGGATTTTAAGGAATATTTAATACTTAATGAAAAATCTAGAGTGACATATGGGAGTCCTTATTCACACCCAATGTGTTGATTTTCCTTGTTCTCATCATAAACTTTAGTGGCAATATCTTTCACCAACTCACATGCTTGAGTAGAATTGAAAAGAGAGGTAAAATTGAAATTTAAGTAAGAATTGAATCCTTAAAATGGTGAAAATATTTGCATCACCCCTTTTGGATTTGAAAATGTATATGGTTTTCCTATGGAACTCTAAGTGAAACTCTCAAGGCAAGAAGGAACTTTTGCATGGCTATTTTAAATAGTTTTTGGTGAAGGCAAGGCTTCCAAAAGTAGTAAGGCACACTTGGATACCGTTGATGTCCATTTTTACATTCTATAAAATTCAATGGGGACATGGGGGACATAATAATGTACCACCATGGTGAGAGGATTGGTTTATAATCCCGTGTCATTTAAGTAATAACTTGGAGTGTTAAAATGATGTTATAAACTTACATTAAGTTTGTACCCTTACTCATGTTTCTTTTACCCTAGGTGAATTTATCAAAGCCTTATGTCCCTTTTATCTATTTCCAAAGGGATATGAGGGACATAAAAATGTGCCACCACATAGAGGACATTGTTGCGTCACTTAAGTCACCAGTTCATGTGTTAGAAAGAGGTTTTCCACTCACACTCACATCTGCCCCCTTCCTCATGTAAATATGACCCATGAAACATTATGAGAGTCTTGATTCCCTTTTTAACCTTTCCCAAAGGTAAATGTGTGACATGAAAATTCACCACCACATGGAGGAGAACATTTCGTCACTTAAGTCTTGCAAACTAGCTCAATAGGTTTCATGTGCAACATCATAACTTGATGTGTTTTGGCCCCCTCTCCATGAATCCTTCACCCTTGGCACATTTTCACAGATAAATTTCTCTTTTCCCTAATAAATATGGTAAGGTACATGGATAAATATCATACTCATTTGGAAATATTTGACCCACCCTCGCTCGCCAATTAACCCAAAGTTAACGCAGAATGGTCAATGGTGAGTTAGAGGGTGATTAGCTAGGTTAATGTTTCGAGATGAGTATAAAAAAACACTTAGTCATTTTTTGAGAAATTTATTATATTACCTCTCCCCATTTTTCTTCTATTATTCTATTATTCTACCAAAGTTTTCAAAAATCCCATTTCCAAAATAACATTTTTGCTATGTTTTCCTTGAGATTTTTCCCGTAGGTTCTACTCTTGAATTCCTTGAATATGGTTCAAATATAATTTCAATTGATCTTATGAGTTTTTAATATCATCCCCTTGAAAATTTTAGAATAAAAACTTGACATTTCAGATCCTGGAAAATATGGACGACAAAAAAACTTGAAATTTGGAGTAGGAAATCAAATAACAATTCTTATTGTAATGAAACAAATTTCATCTCAATTGGAAACCCAGAGGTCATGATTATATTTTTTAGTAATTTTTCAGCTAATCCTTACTAAAATTAGTAATTTTTTATAACAAATAAATAATAATTATGAAAATCCATGTAATCTAAGTGTCTAGAACTTTGAAACTAGCAATTGATAATTGGGAAAATTGGCTAAATATAGTAACTATGGGTGAGGCGTGACTTACTAAAAAATTAGGTCCTATTATCACAACCAAAATCACACACACCTACATCCCCTAATTTCCTCAATGTCTTAAGAAACCATGAAGATCAAATACTCCAAATTTGAGTCAATTTCCACTTTCGTCACTAAGTACCCAAATGTATGAGACAATGATGTGGCACATTTAGATTTGGATGATTTGAAGACCAAAATTATAAAGGAACCACAAGGACCTATTGAGGAGTAATTATTCACTGGATTACTCTACTAACTAGTAGTACATTCAAATTTCGTGAAAAACACTTTGAGTTAGTCATAGCTTGTGTGAAGCACTATGATCTTGCAACAAGAACCATATCTACTTAAGACAACTCTCTACTTCATGTTATCAAAACGAAGGAAAAACACATTTCCTATAAATTACCACTCAGATTAATATGGTAATCATCACATTAGAATTTACATAGCAATAATGGCCATAAAAAATCCTACCTTCAAGGGATTGTAATTGGCTCATGGGTCGAGTACGGGATACCACCTTATGAGATTCTCAAAACATTGTCACAAATTGAATTATAAGAGCCATATTAAAATGTAATTGTGATCCTAAATAGATAAATGGGTGAAGAAAACTGAAGGTATTCTATGAATGGATGGAACAATTTATAGTAGTGATCACCAAAGGAAATCAAATGATTTATTGAAGTCAAATTATCAATGACAACATTCATAGGAAATTCAAGCAGCTTCTTCATCACCAAGAGGTTCACTATGACCTATTACTTGGTGTATGCCCTCACATACACAAGGCCCTTCTATGGTATCTATCTTGTACATAATTTCCATCAAAATTATTATGCATTACAAAAGTATTAGCAACTCACTTTCAGGGAGAACAACTCACATTTCACTTGATTGAATTATGCATTCACTATGTACCTTATCTCATTTCTCGTAGGAGATATTGAATGATGAATTTCATTTGAAGAAGTGGAAGTGATCAAAAAATATGGGGGGATATTCACACACTTCTCCAACCTTAGGGTGAGTGGATATCTTGATTGAGTTGTGTAAGAAACTTTCCCAAATACACACCAAATAAAAGGATTTGAAGAAGAAGGGTGTTTCTTTTCCCATCTACTTGCACATTTACTCATGAAAGAATGTGGCTGATACTTCAAATATTGAAACCTAATTTTTTTCCTTCAACTTTAACTCTTATGTGGCTAGATACAACCTTTATGTTAGGAATTTCAAGAATCCTTTCTTCTACCCAACTTACATCACATTCCTCAAATTTAATACTTTTGAATCAACTATGTTGATGACCTAGAAGTTAGGAAAATAGGTTACATGAGGATGTTAGTAGAACAGATGAGGTATTTCAAATTTGATTGGTTTTTGTAGCATGTACCTGATGATGATTCAATGATTTTTGATCTTGAGTATGAGGATGTGTTGTCTTCACCTCCTCTTATTCCATGACATATCAATGATTCTAGAGACATCAAAGAAACAAAAATACATGTGATTACAAATTAGAATAAGTGGTATAAAAATAAGAGGATGGATTGCATTGAAAGGGGTATAATAAGTACTTTTCTCAGGTGATATTCTCTCTCTACATCTCAAGAACCATCCAATGAAGGTGCATGCTCATCTCATTCTAGAAAGAGGAAACAAGAAAAAGTTAAAGTAAAATCTCCCTTAGTGGGGGTGTAAAAGGGATCCAAATTCTAAGGGGGAAATGTTGATAAACTTGAACAAGGAGAGATAGATCCTTTGTAGTCTCCTGAGAATCTGGTAGATCCAATTTTCCCTCTAGAAGTGGTTGAACTAACCAATCCTAGTTATGCTTTAGTTCCCTACCAAACACATGGAATTACAAATCTCATTTCTTCTCCTTATTATCCATTATCATGGATCACTGATTTTTGGAGAGGAGTCAAGAACAATGAAACAAGTGGTGACACAAAAATTCTAGGCTATCTTTAAGTATATCAAGTAAAAGAGGGGTAAGAAATCATAAAAACCTCTAGGTTCTTCACCAAGGCTTCCAGAGATTAGTTTGCAGAGGTTTTTCACCGAGAGTAATCAAGACCATGGAATAAATGACACCCGATGAATATGTGATGAAAAGAGTATCTTCGGGAAAGCTACTCATGAGGGAAATGTTAAAATTTCCTAGGAGTCTTCATCATGGATCCTTGCATGGAATGATGAGTAATATAAAATAATTGACCAATTAGAGAAAATGTGATGATCTTGTCTTCATATGTGCATCTTTTTTTAAACTAAATACATCATCTCTACCTCCAGTTGAAGCAATCTCTCCCATCTAAAGCTTTAACCCCAATCCATGAAGAAAGCTCAAGAATTCATAGAAAAGGAAGGGCATGTGACCAATGGGTAAATATAATCATGGAAAGGGGGATTCTCTTTTCCATGAGATTGTCTCTTTATTCACATTCACATTGGTCACAAAGTTGAAAGAATAGAAAACTAGAGTTGAGATAAAGAAGAAGAAATTCCTCTAGGAAATAATTTTTCCATTAGTAAGAGAAATGAATGATTTGTATTCTCATGCTTTGGTTAGCTTGGGTGTGCTTTAATATTCCTCGGAGAACTTATCTCCCATCAATTAAAACACCATAACTTATAGGTATCATTCTATGAAAGAGGCTACCGCTGATTTGGAATCTCATGAAGAAAATGTTTCAAGAATTCTAGAAGATCTTGGCACAAGCATGCAACACCTCTGTACTCCTTTTCTTAGTAAGAATAATTCTTTAAAGAATCTCATGAATTCATTTAAATAAATGGTTCATTAAAATATTGGTGACCCTCTTTCCTTTAGTGGCAATACTCTAGAATACCTTCCAGAGATTAGAGGTTCCATCTCTAATACTGTAAAGAGTCATGAAAAATGGTTTAGTCAATGTAGAAATCTCAATGCTATTCCTAATACTTGGCTTAGAATATTGAAACATGTGAACATCCTAGAAGATAAGAAAGTTTCATTCACAGTTTCCATATTTAGTAAGATTTTGAAATGTCAAATCCTCATCATTAGAGATCTTCCGTGAGAACTGGAAAGAGATTATTCTTCAATAGAAGAGGATTATTAATCAAACAAATAGTAATCTCCCTTATCCTTCTTCCTTTTTTCCCCTCTTCCTTCTCTCTCCCTTCTCGATTCTTCATTGTGTATAATCATGAATTTTTGTTTTTTTATTAAGTGAATTTTTAATGTTGCATTGTAAAAGTTCCTTTTGATTTATAAAAAGGGGGCTTATTTTATCACTTCCTATGAAGATGGAAAGTCATAAGTGGAATAGTAACATGAAGATTCAAGAGAGAGGTGACCAATCCCTTATAAGGGATGGTTATTGTTGTTCTATAGTTCTCATAATATCTCTAGAAGAAATGTAGATGAATTCTTCCATTCCCAGTCTAATGCATTCCTTTACATATCAACTTTACTCCATAAAAATGTACTTATTAAAAATAATGCAATGACACTTTTTGGTTCTTGTATCTTGTTACATGTTATATGTGAATGATTTATTCTCACTGAGTTCCTAGTTATATTATGGTTTTGAGGAAATAATCTCATATGCAATATTTATTGTGGAAAACACTCCTCTTTATTCTCCTCTTTCCTCTTGTATGTATGAAAATATTAGCTATGAAAATAGAAATGAAACTAGCACCTAATAGTTCCAAAACATAACTAGATCTATCATAAACATTAATATGAGAGCTTAATGAAATAAAATTCTTCAATAATGCATGAAAATTTGCAAGCATCAAACTAACATAGCTAAGTTATATCTAATTCTCTAGATTTTAACATAAAATGAACATATTTAGATCCTAAAGCAATCAGTTTTGTGTTGTTTGCTTCAAACATGGTGAAGAGATCTCTTTGAAATGGCTACAAGCCCAAGCTTAGATATTTTCCTACTAACAAAGCTTGAAGGGATGGTTGCAAGATGGAGAAGATACTATAATGGAGGATGGCTCAAGATCAAATGTCTTATAGATTTAGCTAATACAAATGAGATCTCATGCATTTCCAAGGTATCAAGGTGTAAAATTGAAAGGGATGCCTTAGGCTTGTATTTATAGATTTCCATTTGGGAAAGTTTAGAATCCTAGTGCATGTGGGACAAAAAGGTAAGCCCAAAATAGAATTTTACAATTCAATGCACTTTTGATTAGATTAGGAGCTAATTAATATTTTAGGATTAATTAAGGATCCTAAGTAGGCTTAGGAAGCTTTTCGAGATATGAAAGGGGTTTTTCTAGATTTTGGATGTTTTGGAAGCGGATTTAGCCAATAAAAAGGTTTATTGGTTAAATACAAGATTAGAGGCTTAATTAACATATGATTATCTAATTGAGAGGATTATTGTTAATCAAAATGTTGTTAATTGGAATCTTGAGTGAATTAGAAACATACTTAGATAACAAAGTGTCGTTATTTAAATAAAGAGAGAGGAAGTGAAGATACTCAATGCAATTTAAGTATTAAACTATGTAAGTGGATTTTAGGTGTCTACATTTGCCCCTCTTTGGGGTGGCGTAAGTGATGCCACTTCAAAGATAGTAGACAAGTACAGGAAAGAAAATTTTGAAGGGGTAGAAGAAAAATTATTATAAATAAGAATTCCCCTCGAGTGTTTATGGGGTAATGAAAGAGGTCAATCGACGATAAAAAGATGAAGAGAAATGAACAAAGTTGGGGGAAATACCATTGCAATAGGAGACAGATGGTGGTATACCAAATATCGATATAGAGTAGAGATGCAGGCATCAATCCCCGCATAATACCACTATGAACTATGTCATTGAAAAGTTCATGGGGGTATCATTGTGAAGTACAAGGTATGCTTTTCTTAACATATCTATAGAAATGATTTGTAGCAGGTGATCCCTATTGCCCCAAGTGAGTTGGAAGAATATTTTTAAGAGAAGAGAATGATATGGAAGAAAATTAATATGAAGGGGATGGAAATAGCTTGCATCCACCTAATGTCAACAACTTTATTTGAACATATTCCTAATAATTTTAACCATATGTCCTTTATTATATATAAGCATACAAAAAAGTGTAAAATGACATGAAAATCCATAATACAAACATTTTTTCATTGCTAAAAATTATTAACTCAATGCAACATACATAATGCAATGCAATACGAGAAATTAAACAAGCTAACCTAATAGGGAAAACAAGTACACACACACATACTCAAACAAACAATGTTCAAGATAGTTGCACAATTTTTTTGTTATCATGATTCCATTTTGACCTGTGGGAATTAATGACAAGGGTTAATGATGGTGCCCTAAGAAAGGATAAATGTGAGGTGAATATACAGACGAAATATGGTTCTCGTGGAAAAGTGATCATGGACTATGATATTGCCCCAAAAAACGCGCTCATACAGGTGAGAACCAAAGAGATGTTTTGTTGTATGATTTTGATGATGCTTGAGTATGATTCATCCGATACAAGCTTCATGACGTACATGCTTGTTACTGATTTTTTGATTTATATGATGTTTTCAAATTTTTAGTATTTTTGTGAAAGTTTTATATTGTTTTTGAGTTTTCGATGGAAACGTATTTGCATGTTCTGATTTTTCCAACTAACAATTTGAATGTTTTAAGATTTTTAAAAGTTATACCAATTTTTTTGTGATTTCTAAACATTTTTGAATGTTTTTTTGTATTTTGAAATTTTTTAGAAACTATGTACAGGAATGGAAAGGAACGTAGATGCCTCAAAGTGGTGGATGGGATGTACAAGGGTAGAATGTCACGTGTATGTTCAAGATAGTGAATATGGCCCCATTGTTAGATAAGAATATACAGAGGAGAACCCTTCATATGTATACAAGATTTGAACCATCCATATCAAGGCGAAAGGGGATATGTCCAATCGATACTCCAACATAGGCTAAACCTAGCTTAGGATAAAGTAAATGTAAAAATATCACAACAAAGCATCGAGGGATCGGAGACCAACCATAATGGAATTCTAGGTGAATTCAACAAGGTCACCATGGAAACTTGTTTTGTGTTGAGTGTTGTTTTGTGAGGGATTCCCATGGGGGGATTTCCTCTATATGTGACCATGGGTATGATGTATTTTATTAATGTGTTTCTTTTATTATTGTTGTATGTATTTTATTAGTAATGTGTTCTTTTCTTTTAATTAATTAAATTGTGATAGAATTAATGTGAGAATCATATGATTAAAATTTTAATAAATTAAATTGGGATATGGGAAAGTAATAATGAAAGTTGTTGGTTGTTTGTATTTAATTTGTAAGGGATGTGTAAGTTGTGTAAGAGCTTGTGTAAGTCATATTTTGGAGTAAGAAATACTCCACCTCCATAGAAATTCAAATTTTTCCTTGGGGGCTATTTTTGGAGGCTTGTGGGACAAGTAAAACTTGTCCCATGCCTCTAAATTTAATCTACCAACCATACTTATGGATGGAGATGTGATTTGTGACTTTTATAATGAATTTTGTTAAGCATGTTGCTTGTTTTGGATTGCACTTTCTTACATTTTATTTAATTTTGTTTTCCCTTGAGGTGTGGGCTTTTTGGAGTGTGCAAGTAACTTGTCATATTTTTCACCCACCTCTTTATTGTGCTTGGGAGAATGGAGTTTTCTTTTGTGTTGAATTGGAGGATGTGTGATGTGGCATCCTACATGGATCCACATCATCCTCTTCTCTCCCTCTTCTATTTAATCCAAACTCTTGCCTTGTTTTGGGTTGTTGAATCATTTTTAACTTCCTGGGGGCACATTTTTCTTGTGTGGAGCTCTTGTTTTTGGAGGAAGTTGGAGAAAGCTTTACATGCTTGGAGTTGTTGTTTTGGACTTTGTTTTGACATTTGAAGATTTTTCTATTTGGAGACAAAAGTAACCATGGAGAGGTAGGAATTTAACTCTCTTTTTATATGTTGTCATTTGCTTGTTGTGTTGTGTGGATAGTGCATGCTTTGTTTTATTTGTTGGCTGGTTGGGTAGAATACCATAGGGATGGTGTAGGAGAAGGCTATGGGGAATCCATGTGGGGGGGCATAAGGGAATGCCATTGGCATATAATTTTGTGGAGGGAGTTTGGGTTTGGGATCCACCATGGAAAATAAATAGCTTGCATTTCTTACTTTGGGGGGCATAAGAAAATTTGTGGGGGCATAAGGAGGGATTTGTGGGGGCATAAGGAAATGTGTGTGATGAATTATTTTGGTGGTTTGTTATTGGTGGATGCCCAAATTCCAATTGGGAGGCATAAGTAGCTTCCCCATAGACCTTGCTCCTTTGGCTTGCATGATCAAGCCTGAGTTTTGATTGAATGTTTTCTATTGCAGTTGTAAACTGTTGTTTTGTATTGAATTATGTTGTATATTGAAATGTGCATGTTTTGAATGAATGTGTGTGTTGTGGAAGCCAGTTGTTTCCATGGTTGAATTACACCTTTATTGTATTTTGGTTGGGGCTCGGGGCCAATGATGAAGGAAGGCTTCTCCTTTCATTGGATGTCTTGGTTGGGTGGAGAGCGTTGCCTTTCCCCCTCTTTTGTTGTGATCAACTTGGAGAAAAGATAATGTGCATGTTGTTGTCCGGAGCAAAGGAAAATGCAGTTTGACAAGTCCCTTGTGAAAACACATTCATTGTAATCCTTTCCCACATGATGTGGATGAAATTGTATCATGTATGTTATGGAGAAATGATGTTGTAATTGATTATGAGAATGTATATTTGATTTGAGAAAGACATTTAAATTTTGATTCATTTATATTGGAAAGAAATAAAAAATTTTGTTAATATATTCAAGAAATGAAAGAATGTAAAGATGTGTTTTATTTTGAAGTCAATAAATAATTGCAAGTTTATCTCTCTTTTGCATTGTTGTGATGAAGATGGAAATATCAAATGGTGATTTGAAATCCTTGTTTAGAAAATGGAAGAAAAAGAAATATGTGTGTAAGAATTATATTGCATTATTTCTGTTAAAATACATTAAATTGGAAATCAGATTTTACAATTTAACTTGGAAATGATTTTTTTTAAAAACAATTGATTGTATTGGATTAGTTTAGGAATGAAGTATCACACTTAAATGATAAAATGGATACATAGAGTTTTCCTTGAAATGAATCTCTGCTGCAATTTTTTAAAAAACTGGTAAATTTTAATAAAAATGTACAGTTTGGATCTGCACACATTAATCAACTTAGAGATGTTAAAATTTAGTATTTTATCTTAAATGAACTCAATTCGACAAAGAAAACTTAAGAAAACAATCTAACCATTGCAAAATCGAATCAAATCCCTTCCTCAGTCATTTTTCTGTCTATTGTTGGAAAAATACAATTTTGAATCAATTGAACAAATTTAACTTCCTAAACCACTTTAAATCCTTCCTAGATCAATTCTCCATGTTGTTTGACATGTTGAGTGAAGGAGGAGATCCAATTTAATCAAATTGAAAAGTTGGAAATTGCCAGTTTGCTAATTAAAATCCTACAGATCATTTTTGCAAAATTGACCCTTTAAACTTTATCAAAATATAAATTTTATGTTTTATGTGCAAAGAGGGCATCGAGATATTTCCAAAAGTCCTGTTTTCCCAAAACCGAGCTTTCTAGCTCAAGTTATGGCACTTTGAAGTTTTTGTGCCTTGGTGGGAAAATTTGGGAAAATTTTCCCTAGTGGGCCCACAACCAAAAATTTCCCGTTGAATTGCCTTAGAATTTTTTTTTTTGAAAAATTTGGTCTGAGAAATTTTTTTAACTTTTCCTCCACTAGCCCATACCAATTAGAGGTTGCCACGTGTCCTCATGGGGCAGTGGTGGAGGCGCGGCATTTTCTTTTGCCCTTAGACTTTTTGAAAATTTTGGAAAAATTTTCCTTTTAGCCCACCTGCCCACGGCCAATCACAGGCTGCCACGTGGCAGCTTTGGGTGCTAGTGGAGGGGGGGACCCTTTGGTTTTTTTTAGTTTTTTCCTTTGGGAAATTTTGGTGAAAAATTCCCACGGCCCCGCATCCCCCCTCGCCTTGGAGATTTTTCCTCTCTCGGGCGCGCACTGGACCGCGTGTGCCTTTTTCACCCTTTCTTTCCCTTTGGAAAAATTCACCAAACCATCTCGCCACCACCACTCCATACTCTCTCTCTCTTCTCCCCATGGTGAATCATGGAGTGCCACATGTCCCTAGGTGGACCCATGGGGCATGAGGCATTGTTTGGTTTTCTCTCCCCTTGGGCGAAATGCCCCAAATTCTTCCCGCCTCCCCCCTTCCCCTTTTCCCACATGGACTCGAGGTCGCACGTGTCCTTGAGGACCCACAGAGGTGGGAGAACAAATGGGAAATTTCTCCCATGTGCAAGAAAAATTTCAAATGCCGCCCCGCGACCCGCCAACCCGCCAAATTTTTTTCTCCCCTTCTTGACACGTGTCCCCTTGGGGAAAATTTGACCCAAAACTCCGCCTGATCATATCTTGAGTTTCTGAAGGAGTTAGGAGGACTTATTTATATCACTGGAAAGGTGAGAAAATTTCCTATCCAATGGGAATGATTTAGGGAAATTTTGGAAGCATTAAGTATGAGAAAAATCAAGTTGAAACTCTGAGCCTGCTAGAGAGTGGGTATGGGGGTAAATTACTCCCTGAACCTAACTGAAACTTCTAACCCTAAAATTGAACCATGTGAACTTGATAATTGATTAATAATTGTAAAGTTTGTTCTAGTAATTTTAGATTTGTTCTGAAACCTAATAGTGAGTCAACTGTTGCATTGCAACTTGGTTGTAGACTCTTCTAATAAAAAAAATTATTATTCCATAATTTTCTAACTAACCCTAGGTTGTTTCTTGGGTCTCAAGTGGGTTGTTTTAAATGGGCATCACACTTGGTATCAGAGCAATGGTTCAAAAGCTTGGACCATTGGGCACACTAGAAAACTTGAGACATGAAAACTTAAACCTAGCACACTTTTAAACCTAGAAAACAACTTAGCTAGAATTTGTATATTTTAGTAAACATGGAAGTTGTGTAAAACTTAGCAAAATAAACTAACTCTCACTTTGGTCTATGTAGGAGGCTCAGACGGAGCGAGAGGAACCTTCACAGAGACTCAAACTCACCACCACCACCACCACCACCACCGGATCAGGTGTAGCAGCCTATCCTACCTCAGATTCTATAGACCCTTCAGGATGTTAATGCCGCTCTACGTGGAGGATTAGGAGGAGGACATGCAACTAGTCATGATAGAGCCCCTTCTATCGAGGGTCAGGTATCTCCTCGACTCAGCGAGGAGCATAGAGGAGAGAACTCCCATGTGGAGTCAGCCAGAGTAGAGTCACCACCTAAGAGATAGGGTGACAGAGTTCCAAGAGTGTAGAGAGAGGTCTGAGCCCTAGGCTTAGGGATGAGCATGCAGAGAGACCTAGAGGCCATCAGACCACAACAACGGATCACATCAGGGAGATCCTAAAGCTTCGGCCATCACATTACTCAAGTGACATGGGTGGATTTAAGAAGAGGCCTAGCTAGTGAGCTTGAGCGGTTGCTTCAAGCTTTTCCTTGTTCTAGCAACACATGAAAGCTCGTGTTGTGATCCATCTACTGAGGGATGGAGCAGGAGTATGGTGGAGGACAGAGGAGCAGAAGCTCCATGTGGATTTAGAGACAGTGACTTGGGAGATTTTTGAGGAGAGATTCAGGAGTAGGTACTTATCATGGAGGTTCATACAACAGAGGATCGATGAGTTCCATGACCTCCGACAGGCTTCTCTTTTTAGTAGTAGAGTATGAGAGTAGATTTAGATCTACTCCAATATGTAGAGTATATGCAGGATGAGCAAGTGTGGATTCACAGGTTCATCCGGGGCTGAATTTAGATATTGGAGGTGTGTGTGGATCCACTACCCACAGACATTAGCAGAGGCCATCGAGAAGGCCTATATTACAGAGGAGACTTGGGAAAGACCAAGAGGCTAGAGACCGAGTCGGAGCCACATACAGATAGATGTAGGATGGTAGATCGAGGGGGTCAAGTACCCTTCCTCGTGGTGGCCAGGGTACAACACAGTCATCCTTTAGGCCACAAAAACAATAAGCAGAGTCCCACCCACCTCATAGACCTCCACAGAGAGCTGATGCACAGAGAGGTCAGAGTATGGGGCCTCCTCCTAGGGGTCCCATCAGGACACAGGGTGGACCTAGAGAGCTCAGTCAAAGGAGCTCACCATCAGAGACCTCAATAGACCATAAGCCTGGATCATCAGGATCCATGCCACAGACTTCTAGGGCACCTACTAGAGGTGCTACTCATTGGGGAGGATCAGGAGGATGTTTTGGTTGTGGAGTTACTAGACACTTTTGGAGAGATTGCCCACATAACCCTAACAACAAGGGTAAGGCATAGATTTAGAGCCGACTGTTGGTGACATGGGACGTAGCCACATGATTTATGTAGTGGTTGAGAACCACAGGCAGAGCATCAGAGCATAGTCATTGAGACCCACAGTAGCATTGGTGGTATTCCTACCTCTGTATTGTTTGATTCTGGTTCTTCTGATTCTTTCATTGCACCATCTTTAGTAGAGTGATGCAGGCTGGTGGCAGTTAGGCAAGGTCTTAGTTGGGATGTCGAGATGGCTTCTGGAGCCAAGATCTCTATAGACTCCTTAGTCAAGGAGTGTGTAGTGGATTTGGGACCTTTCACCACTACCTCAGATCTTTGTATCCTTCCTTTGGGCTCGTATGGAGTCATTTTGGGTATGGATTGGTTATCTGCACACAGGGCCAGGATGGATTGTTATCACAAGACTATATCTTGTGTAGATGATTTGGGAGTGGTCGGTGATTTAGGGGTCAGGAGACCCATTTCTATTCGCACCATCTCCGCTATGTAGCTTAAGTGGTGTGTGTGATGGGGTTGTCAGATGTATGTTGTTACAGTTAGTGATAGATCAGAGGATGGGTCTAGTGGACCATCACTAGATGATCATCCCATTTTGAGAGAGTTTTCTGATGTCTTTCTAGGGGAGCTACCGGGGTTACCACCCCCACGTGAGATTGATTTTCATATAGATCTAGTTCCTGGAGTAGAGCCTATCTCATGGGCACCTTATCAGATGACCACCCCAGAGCTCTGTGAGCTCAAGTTACACTTGAGGGCCTTTTGGAGAAAGGCCTTATCCATCCTAGTGTATCCCCTTGGGGTGCACTCAGTGATCTTTGTGAAGAAGAAGGATGGATCCTTGTGGTTGTGTATTGATTACCACCAGTTGAACAAGGTAACGATCAAGAATCATTATCCTCTTCCTCGTATTGATGACTTGTTTGATCAGATGAAGGGAGCCACATTTTCTCTAAGATTGATCTCAAGTCAGGGTACCATCTGAGGATTTCAGAGGTGGACATTCATAAGACCACCTTCCACATGAGATATGGGCACTATGAGTTCACAAGTGGTGCCTTTTGGTTTGACTAATGCCCCGCAGTGTTCATGAGTTTGATGAATGGGGTATTCAGACCTTCTTAGATCACTTCGTGCTCATCTTCCTAGATGACATTTTGATATACTCACGTACACGTGAGGAGCATGAGGGGCACCTTTGACAGGTTCTTCAGTGTCTTCGTGAGCAAGAAACTTTATGGGAACTTGGAGAAGTGTGCTTTCTTTCAAACAAGAGGTGCAATATTTGGGTCATATCATTTCTGGGGAAGGTATCACCATCGATCCTTCCAAGATTAGAGCCATTATGGATTGGCCAGCACCCACTATAGTGACCGAGGTGTGCAGCTTCATGGGATTAGTAGGTTACTACCGGAGATTTGTTTAGGACTTCTCTCGGATTGCGCACCCTATCACTTCCCTTCAGAGGAAAGGGAAGAAGTTTTTTTGGTCAAACAGATGTGAGTAGGCCTTTAGGACACTAAAGGAATGCCTCACCACAACACCTATTCTTGTAGTGTGACGGATCCACAGGTGAGTTCTTTGTTTGCACGGATGCTTTGTTAGTAGGCCTTGGAGGTGTGTTGATGCAGGAGGGAAGAGTAGTAGCTTTTGAGTCTCGCAAACTCAAGGATCACGAGCTTAATTATCCGACCCATGATCTTGAGCTTGTGGTAGTTGTGCATGCTTTGGTTAGATGGAGACATTTTCTTCTTGGCAGGAGATTCACACTCAGATAGATCATTTGAGTCTTCACCACCTCTTCACGCGTAGCCCAATCTCAATGCTCTCATCAGTGGCGTTGGATGGAGTTGCTTTGTGAGTATGACATGGAGATAGAGCATGTGAAGGGAAGGAGAATGTGGTAGTAGAGATGCTCTCAGATAGATGGAGACATGTGGCTATGGCCACTTTAGTGAGCACAAATTTATGGAGCAGATTCTTCAAGCAACTTCCTCTTGACAGCTTCTACATCTACATTGCAGATTGAGAGAGATCGAGTCACAGAGACCCCGAGGGGAAGTTTGATGGATTTACCTTAGAGGTAGATGGTCTTCTCAGGCACAGAGGCTGGATATATGTTCCCAGAGATGGAGGCTTGAGACAGGACATCTTGGTGGAGGCACATCGTGCACCCTATTCAGCCCATCCCGGGGTGAAGAAGATGCACGCCACCTTGAGACAAGTTGTATCATTGGAGAGGACTTCATCGAGATGTGGCTCAGTTTGTGTCATGATGTTTAGAGTGCAGAGGGTTAAGGTCGAGCATCAACATCCAAGTAGGCCTTCTTTATCCTCATGCTATACCGAATGGAAGTGGGACACCATTTCCATGGATTTCATTGTTGGGCTACCGATGTCGAGATATCACCACGATGCCATTATGGTCACGGTTGATAAATTGACAAAAGTGGCTCACTTTTCTCTAGTGAAGACCACTTATATAGCTAGAGTAGTGGCACGAGTATATTTGGATGAGATTGTCAGGTTGCACGGGATTTCGTGGAAGATCATTTGTGACCGCGATCCTTTATACACTTCACATTTCTAGACTACCATGCAGTATGTCCTCGGGATGAGGATCAACTTCAAGCACAACATATCACCCTGAGACAGATGGACAGACCGAGTGGGTGAATCAGATTTTAGAGGACATGCTTAGGATGTATGTGATGGATCAAGCAGACTAAGTGGGAGGAGTACTGTACTTAGTGGAGTTTTCCTACAATAATAGTTTTCATAGTTCCATAGGCATGGCTCCTTTTAGGCTTTGTATGGTAGAGAGTGCAGACACCTCTTAGCTGGGACAGGTTAGAGGAGAGTATCTCTTGGACCAGCTCTTCTATAGGACATGGAGCAGTAGGTGGTGTTGATCAGGTAGAGATTACAGGAGGCACATGACAGGTAGAAGAAGTATGTGGATCAACATAGGATTGACCATAGTTTTGATGTGGGCATGAAGGTGTTCCTTCGTGTCAAGCCACACAAGAGCCCTATCCATTATGGAAAAGGTTCTAAGTTGGCTCCTAGATTCGTTGGACCTTTTGAGATCTTGGAGCGTATCGCCCTTTGGCCTACCATCTAGCATTGCCACCCAACTTGTCTCGCATACATGATGTTTTTCATGTTTCAGTTCTCAGGAGATATATTACAGATCCTTCTCATGTGTTAGATTGGACATCATTGCAGGTGCAGGATCAGGGGTAGGTGATGGTGGAGCCCATTCACATCTTAGATCGCAGGACCCTGGGCCTTCGAGGTAGAGAGGTTGATCAGGTTTGGGTGCAGTGGGACAGATATATGATGAGACTGCAACTACATGGGAGGATGCTACTTCATTACGAGTTTAGTTTCCACATTTGTTCCAAGTGACTTCCAGGAGGAAGTCGAGTCTAAGGGGAGGGGGATGTAGTGCCCACTTCCCTTTGACACCTTTTGATGCTTATGTTGATATTGTTGATTACATTATAGACATTATTATGTTTTGATTTAGTATGATGTTAGACATTGATCATGGATTATTGTTGATCTTGATTTGATTTTGATGCATGATGATTATTAGAGACACCTTATATGTGGATGATGATATATTATTTGACATGGATGTTTTATGGATGTTGTTCGGACATGTGATTTTGGATATTATGAGTAGATCTAGAAAATGAATATTTTATGATGATGATATAGTTGTGGATTAAAAATGCAAATGATGTAGTTGTTACTTTGATGTTGTTGTGATTCATTTATATAGTTGGTTTTGTGATTTCATTTATATCATGTTGGATGTTCTGATATGGCCATGAGGCCAAAGGAGGTATTTGTATTTTGTAGGTTAAAAATATCACAAAAAAACATCGGGGATCGGAGACCAACCATAATGGAATTCTAGGTGAATTCAACAAGGTCACCATGGCAACTTGTTTTATTGTGTTGTGTGTTTTTGTTAGGATTCCCATGGGGGATTATCTTTACATGTGACCATGGGTATTATGTATTTTATTGATGTGTTTTTTTATTATTGTTGTATGTATTTTATTAGTAATGTGTTCCTTCTTTTAATTAATTAAATTGTGATAGAATTAATGTGAGAATCATATGATTAAAATTTAAATAAATTAAATTGGGATATGGGAAAGTAATTATAAGAGTTGTTGGCTATTTGTATTTAATTTGTAAGGGATGTGTAAGTTGTGTAAGAGCTTGTGTAAGTCATATTTTGGAGTAAGAAATACTCCACCTCCATAGAAATTCGAATTTGTCCTTGGGGGCTGTTTTTGGAGGCTTGTGGGACAAGTAAAACTTGTCCCATGCCTCTAAATTTAATCTACCAACCATACTTATGGATGGAGATGTGATTTGTGACTTTTATAATGAATTTTTTAAGTCATGTTGCTTGTTTTGGATTGCACTTTCTTACATTTTAATTAATTTGTTGTCCCTTGAGGTGTGGGCTTTTTGGAGTGTGCAAGTAACTTGTCATATTTTTCACCCACCTCTTTATTGTGCTTGGGAGAATGGAGTTTGTCTTTTTGTGTTGAATTGGAGGATGTGTGATGTGGCATCCTACATGGATCCACATCATCCTCTTCTCTCCTCTTCTATTTAATCAAACTCTTGCCTTGTTTTTGGGTTGTTGAACCTTTTTGCATTCTTCCTTGGGGGCGCATTTTTCTTGTGTGGAGCTCTTGTTTTTGGAGGAAGTTGGAGAAAGCTTTGCATGCTTGGAGTTTGCTGTTTTGGACTGTGTTTTGGCATTTGAAGCTTGTTGTTTGGAGACAAAAGTAACCATGGAGAGGTAGGAATTTAACTCTCTTTTTATATGTTGTCATTTGCTTGTTGTGTTGTGTGGATAGTGCATGCTTTGTTTTATTTGTTGGCTGGTTGGGTAGACTGCCATAGGGATGGTGTAGGAGAAGGCTATGGGGAATCCATGTGGGGGCATAAGGGAATGCCATTGGCATCAAAATTTTTTGGAGGGAGTTTGGGTTTGGGATCCACCATGGAAAAGAAATAGCTTGCATTTCTTACTTTGTGGGGGCATAAGGAAATTTGTGGGGGCATAAGGAGGGATTTGTGGGGGCATAAGGAAATGTGTGTGATGAATTATTTTGGTGGTTTGTTATTGGTGGATGCCCAAATTCCAATTGGGAGGCATAAGTAGCTTCCCCATAGACCTTGCTCCTTTGGCTTGCATGATCAAGCCTGAGTTGTGATTGAATGTTTTTAATTGCAGTTGTAAACTGTTGTTTTTGTATTGAATTATGTTTTATATTGAAATGTGTATGTTTGAATGAATGTTGTGTTGTGGAAGCTAGTTGTTGCCATGGGTTGAATTACACCTTTTATTGTATTTTGGTTGGGGCTCGGGGGCCAATGATGAAGGAAGGATTCTCCTTTCATTGGATGTCTTGGTTGGGTGGAGAGCATTGCCTTTCCCCCTTTTTTGTTGTGATCAACTTGGAGAAAAGATAATGTGCATGTTGTTGTCCTGGAGCAAAGAAAAAAAATGTAGTTTGATAGTCCCTTGTGAAAACACATTCATTGTAATCCTTTCCCACATGATGTGGATGAAATTGTAATATGTATTTATGGAGGAAATGATGTTAAATTGATTATGAGAATGTATATTTGATTTGAGAAAGACATTTAAATTTTGATTTATTTATTGGGAAGAAATAAATGAAATTTTGTTAACTATATTCAAGAAATGAAAATGTGAATGTAAAAGTTTTATTTTGAAGTCAATAAAGAATTGCAAGTTTATCTCTCTTTTGCATTGTTGTGATGAAATGGGAATATCAAATGGTGATTTGAAATCCTTGTTTAGAAAATGGAAGAAAAAGATGTGTAAGAATTATATTGCATTATTTCTGTTAAAATACATTAAATTGGAAATCAGATTTTACAATTTAACTTGGAAATGATTTGTTTAGAAACAACTGATTGTATTGGATTAGTTTAGGAATGAAGTATCACACTTAAATGATAAAATGGATACATAGATTTTTCCTTGAAATGATCTCTCATATAAATTTTTAAAAAAGTAAAATTTTAATAAAAATGTATAGTTTGGATCTGCACACATTAATCAACTTAGAGATGTTAAAATTTAGTATGTTGTATCTTAAATGAACTCAATTTGACAAAGAAAACTTAAGAAAACAATCTAACCATTGCAAAATCGAATCAAATCCCTTCCTCAATCATTTTTTCTGTCTATTGTTGGAAAAATACAATTTTGAATCAATTGAACAAATTTAACTTCCTAAACCACTTTAAATCCTTCCTAGATCAATTCTCCATGTCTTTTTGACATGTTGAGTGAAGGAGGAGATCCAATTTAATCAAATTGAAAAGTTGGAAATTGTCAGTTTGCTAATTAAAAGCCTGCAGAGATGTTTTTGCAAAATTGACCCTTTAAACTTTATCAAAATATAAATTTTATGTTTTTATGTGCAAAGAGGGCATCGAGAGATTTCCAAAAAGTCCTTGTTTTCCCAAAACTAAGATTCTAGCTCAAGTTATGGCACTTTGAAGTTTTTGTGCCTTGGCGGGAAAATTTGGGAAAATTTTCCCTAGCGGGCCCGCAACCCAAAAATTTCCCGTCGAATTGCCTTAGAAAATTTTTTTGAAAAATTTTGGTCCGGGAAAAATTTTAACTTTTCCTCCTCCACCGGCCCGCAGCCAATCAGAGGCTGCCACGTGTCCTCACGGGGCAGTGGTGGAGGCGCGGACATTTTCTTTTCCCTTAGACTTTTTGAAAATTTTGGAAAAAATTTCCTTTTAGCCCGTCGCCCCGGCCAATCAATCGCAGTGCCACATGGAAGCTTTGGGTGCCTAGTAGGGGTGGACCCTTGGTTTCTTTTAGTTTTGCCTTTGGGAAAAATTTTGTGAAAAGTTTCGTGGCCCCGCACCCCACCCTCACCTTGGAATTTTCTCCTCCGCACACGTGTGGACCCACGCGTGCCTTTCACCCTTTTTCCCTTTTTGGTGAAATTCACCAAATCATTCTCCACCACTCCACCCTCCTCTCTCTCTTCTCCCCTGTGGCCAATCATGGAGTGACCATGTGTCCCTAGGTGGGACCCATGGGCACGTGAGTGTTGTTTGGTTTTCTCTCCCCTTGGGTGAAATGCCCCAAATTCTTCCACCGCTCCGCCCTTCCCCTTTCCCGGCGTGACGTGACTCGAGGCCGCCACATGTCCTTGAAGGACCCGTGAGAGCGTGGTGCAAATGGGAAATTTATCCCATGCAAGGAAAATTTCCAAATGCCACCCCATGACCCGCCGACCTCAAATTTTCCTTCTCCCCTGCTTGACACATGTCCCCTTGGGGAAAATTTGACTCCAAAACTCTACCTGATCATATCTTGGGTTTTTGAAGGAGTTAGGAGGACTTATTTATATCATCAGAAAGGTGAGAAAATTTCCTATCCAATGGGAATGATTTAGGGAAATTTTGGAAGTGTTAAGTATGAGAAAATCAATTTGAAACTCTGAGCCTGTTAGAGAGTGGGTATGGGGGTAAATTACTCCTAAACCTAACTCGAGACTTCTAACCCGTTTTGCTTACCATCTTTATCATAATCTGAATAAGGGTTTTTTTGGAGTAATTTACTTGTCCATTACCTTGAGGGTAATAGGGAGTAGACCACTTTAGACGTATTTGGAAGTGTTGGCATAATGCCTTCATGGTCTTGTTCTTAAAGGATTTACCATTATTTGTTACAACGGCGGAAGGGATGCCGAATGACATATAAGGTGATTTATGATGATGAACTTGGAAATTTGGGCTCTAGTGACATACGTGAGGGGAACAACTTCTACACATTTCGTGAAGTATTCTAAGGTAGTTATAATATGTGTATGTCCATCTAGGGAGGTAGGAGTGAGTTTCAATATGAGATTGATTCCCCATTTTGAAAGTGGCCATGGGGTTGTTATTCGATGCAAGGCTTGTGCTGGTGCATGAATAATATTTCCATACATTTGACATAATTCAAATTTCTTAACATATTTGCAACAATATGATTCTATTGTAGGCCAATAGTAACCTACTTGTAACAATTTCTTATCAAACACCATTCCACTCATGTGATCCCCACAAACAGCATCGTGTACCTCTTAAATCACTTGAATTGACTCAACCAAATTAATACATTACGGTAAATTCTTGTCATAGCCACGAAGATAGAGGGTGCCTCATTGGATGGTATAATGAGCTATGCATTGGATAAGGTTTCTTTCCCAATACGGGTAATTGTAGATGGTCTCATACTAGGGAAAAAAGGACCAACAACTTTACATATCAAACACGATCCGGAATGTCATATGCAGGTTGTCACATATTTTTAACAAAGAATGACATATCATGACTGTCTAGTGGAATCTAGATCATGGACCCAGATCGCCATAGCATCTGCATACCTATTTTTTGATCTTGGGATCTGTTCAAAAGTAACACTCACAAACTACTCGTTTAGAGTCTTAACCAACTTCTTGTATGGGATGAGCTTGTCATCTTTGTCTTTATACTCGTCATTAAGTTGTTTAATAATCAATTTTGAATCCCTAATGACCTTTAATTGTTTGATATTCCATTTGATGGTAGGTCTCAACCCATTAATTAGGGCTTCATACTTTGTTATATTATTTTTTCATGGAAATCCAAGGCAAAAGGCCTGATGTATAAATTCACGAAAGGATTGATAAGAACTACTCCTACTCCTAATTCGTGGAAAGTGATTGAGCCATCAAATTTTACATGCCACGTGAATCATTCTTCAATATACATTAATTATGTGTCAAGAAGATCTAAACAAACCTGGATCTCGTTATAGGTAAAGGTGGATCTACTTGTTGATCCTGCAAGAACTTGTCCCTTTTTGAAATTTGAGGTACATACTCAATATCAAACTCATTGAGTAGGATGATCCAATTATCCATCCTACCAATAAGTGTTGGCTTTGATAATAGGTATTTCAGAGGGTCAAATTTGGATATAAGCTTGGTTTTAGTATTCAATAGATAATGACGGAGTTTTTGAAAGGTAAAAACTACATCCAAGCAATATTTTTCAATTTGAGGGTAGTTGAGCTCATAAGAAATCATGGTAGAGTTGAGATAATATAATGCCTTCTCTTTTTTACTAAGATCATACTGAGCTAGCAGGAAACCAATAGAAAATTGGGTTGTGGATACATACAAAAATATCTTTTTCACTTAGGGTTGGTAACATGAGGACTGGAGGATTTTATAGATATTGTTTAAGTAAGGCAAAAGCCGACTATTATTCATCTACCCAAAATAAATCAACATCTTTCTTTAGCAAATGAGTGAAATAATGACACTTTTCTATAAGATGCGGTCTGAAGTGGCCAATGGCTTGGATTTTTCCTTGTAAGAATGACCTCAATCCCTCTTCTTGATACAATAAATCCCAATAATTTTCCTGATAATACCCCGAAGACACACTTATTTGGATTCTACTTGACTTTGTATTTTCGAGATGTTATTAAATATGTCTTAAGACCTTAGGATGTTCTTCTCTTGTATTTTATTTTCCTAGGATATCATCAGCATAATCTTCCATAATGTCATTGAGCATGTCATGAAATATCACTGTCATTGTCCGTTGATATGTGGCGTTGGCATTTTTAAGGCCAAAGGGAATTACGTGGTAGCGAGAATGTTCCCTAAGGGGTCTTGAAGGTATTTTTGTGTTGGTCCTCCACCGTGATATTGATTTTATTATAGCCACAAAATCTATCCATCGAGATAGAATTTCATAGCCACTAGTTGAATCAAAAATCATGTCAATGTTGGGAAGAGAAACATTTTCCTTCGACACGCCTTATTGATATCTCTGAAGTCTTTGTATATTCTAATTCCTACGAGATTTTTTTCACTGGGACTATATTGGATATCCATTCTGAATAGTCTATAGGTCTGATAAATCTAGCTACTAAAAGTTTTTCAAGCTCTTCTTTGACAAGACAGACTACCCGTGGTTGCATATTTCTAAGTTTCTATTTGATGGGCTTTTCATTTGTGTACACACTACCAAATATGGATCTAGGACTGAAATATATGCATCCACCTAAGAAAATATTTCTAATAATTATCTGAGAAGCATTACAAAAGTATTTTGTTCTTGCACTGAAAGTGAAGCTCTCAGCTTGACTATCTATGGTTACTCTCGTCTCGTGCCAAAGCACACATCGATGGTTTCTTCTACCAACATATTAGATGTATATTACATATGCGTAGGATCAAGAGGGATATTGATATATTATTTTAAGTGTGTTTTAATGACATTTTCACCCTGGGTTTGGTCACTTTTTATGTCCTTTGATTTTTCTATTTGTTTTTCGCTAGCGCTCAAAGAGGTTTTCACTATAAGTTTTGGACTTTTATTTTTCTTTGAGGATTTTTGATGAAATTTTTTTCTCACTTTTATTTATATTTTTCTAACAAAACATCTTGGCTTCCTCCCTAAAGTATGCATGTGCATAAAATTTGATGGAGAAACTCTGTTTTTGCTCACCGATTGGAATGTTGTCACAAATACTAATGAATTCCCTAATTCCCTAATCATTTTCTAAGAGATAGATCAGTACATGAATTTTTTGGTCCTAGTCTATGAGATTAGGATATAAAGTGTTTATTTGGGAAGCACAATGGGATAAGGTTAAGAATGCTATATCTAGAAAAAGGTTTGTGCGGAGCAAGTTCTTTGTATAAGATACAATAGGAATATACATCACTATCCAAATGAGATGAGATATCCTCACGTTATGAAGAGGTAGAATCAATTTATGAGGGTGTAATTCCATGAGGCCTAATAACAAGGCCATGTTTATCTAGTTTATAACAGGTAATTGGGACAGTTCTAATTTTCCTTTTCCATGTGTGTTGCATCTATATCCTTTATAGCCCATGACATACATCATCCTATGAGATTTGGTATATTATGGAGCTTGGTGACATGAAGATTTTATGCCCTCGGGGATCAAGTTTGTAGAGGAATCCAATATTTTCTCATCTGATAAGAGGCCATAAGGAAAAAATTTCTAAAAAGGACTAGCACAACTATCCTAAGAGATATTGAATTGGATACTTGGTTTACCCTGTGTTTTTGGTGATAATGAAATGTCAGAGACCAGAAGGGAATTTTGGAGGTTATCTTCTTCAATTGGGCCATTTGATAGGATTTTCATCTCCCATGTAGAAAAGGAAGAAACAGAAGGAGTTATTTTATCACCAAAACTTAGCATGTCTAGGTCAACATGAGCATTTAGAGCTTTAGTTTGTAGTGGTAACACTATATCTCGGAAGGAAATTCATATTCCACATAAGAAAAAATATTTAATTCTCTCCAATGCACAAATGGTTCGGATCTCTCAAAATGGTTATTTTTTTACCATTTTTATATAACTTGATGCACTAATGAAAGGTCAAGGGTACATCCTGTAGGTCATGTATCCATGGGCAACCTAGGAGCATATCGTAAGGAAGATCCAATTCAAGTACATGAAACTTAGTTTCGTGATATTTTGGCCCTACTTCCATAGGCAATACTAGTGTACCATCTAATTCATGTTCTACATTGTCATATTCTATGATGGGGATTAGTTGAGAATCTAAGTCTTCCTTTATTCATCCTAGCTATCTAACAAACTTCAAGGTGTAAATGTTCAAACTAGACCCAATTTCCAAAATCAATATCTTTATCTTTCTTCAAGTAATAAACACCTCTAGGTATCGGGGTAGGTTATGAGTCTGTTTTTCATGTGGAATTTCACTTTGGTTGAAGGAAAGATGTTCCATAGGAGCAAGGTTTGTGACCACCTCTTAAGGTGCACAAGAGTGATATCAGTTGACACTCCTGACCCCTAAAGTGTTTTGTAGAGAATGTATTTATGAACATTCGATATCTTGAGAAGGTCTAAGATCAAAATATTAGCAGTGGTCTTCTCAAGTTGTTCTAAAAGGTCATACTGACTATCCTGAGGGGTAGGTAGAGGAGGTGTTAGAATCATGAGATGAGTGCACTGCGTTACCGCAACACAATCTCTACTCTTGATTCTTATGGCATTCACATGCTCATTAGAAGAATGAATATAACCAATAAGTGAATCGAATGGGTTACTAGTTTGACCATAAATGTAATTGGTGGCTCTGTAATCATTGGAAGATTGGCCTTGATCTATCTTTTTCATTTCCTATTTGTCATGTTTAGAAAACAATTATTTGAATATTCCAATATTTGATGAGGCTTAGGTGAATCAACTTCAATTTCTCCACTTTCAATAAGGTCTTGGACAAAGTGTCTTAGCTTGAGGAACTTTTCTATTTTGTGTCCCTTGACATGATGATACTCACAATATTCATGGTCTTTATACCATGACGGTTTAGGTTCATCATTAGCATACGGTATTATTACAGGGTACTAGACCATGTTCACTATGTCTGACTATTTCAAGATTGTGGATAATGAGTGCGTGAGAGAAGAGAATACTTGACGTTTGATAACAAGTTGAATCAAACCTTTATTTATTTTGAAAGTAGGAAATATTTTTACTACTTGGATACGTTTAGAATCTATGATACCATCTCCTATGAATTTTTTTCTTTTTGAATAACTTTGTCTTATCCATAAGTTTAGATGTTTGGAAAAGGTTTTTAATGTCCCTTTTACGATCAAAGCTTTCTCGATTTGGGTACCCTTTTCTATAACTTCTTCGAAGTTATTGACACAATGCATTTGTAAATGAAACACAATGTCTGGGTTTAAATTGGGTATGAAAATGCTTACTAATTTATTTTCTGGGATTGAACAAGGGAAGTGGCTAGCTAGCCCCTACCATCTTTGAAAGAAATTAGATTTTTTTATTAGGTATTTTCTTCACACTACATAAGTATAGAATAGTTATGTCACTTTCAAAATTGAATGAGAAATGATGTAAAAATATATTTTATAACTTAAGGCATGTAAAGACAGACTCGAAGGAATGCGAAGAAACCGCTCCAAATCTTGACTCCAAAAGCTGCGCCGAAAGATGTGTATGAGGTAATTGTTGCTATAAGCCGAGTTATTGGCATGCCATGTAGAATTCCTTGATGTGATCACATGGGTCACCCTTCCCTTTGTATTTATCAGACTTGGGGAAATTGAAATTCTTAGGGAACAATGTACGTAACATATCCTTGTCAAAGGAATAAGGACATATTTCTTTAAATTGATACTTTTTTTCTATAGCCCACATTACTTTATTGAAGTCTTGTAATTATACTCTTCATATATTACAACTCTTATTTGAGGAGTTTCTCTTTGGTAGGTGAAGCTGGCATGTACACCCTGTTATATTTTGACATTTCACCCTCTTTTTCCTCAGTGTGAATCTCACTATGTTTAGCCTTAGGTTCTTCCTAGTGCACATGTTTATATGTGTCATTTTACACATGGGAAGCTATATTAGCTAATTGTATGCTAAGGGTTTGTATATGTTATTGTATAGTGACTTCGTCGTCTTTAGGTCCTTCTTGATTTTCATGCATAGGAGGTGGTTCTTTGCGCTTACATTCTATCCTAACTTTGCAAGGTATATTAAGAGGTGGTAATTCATAACCACTCATGTGTTTGGGTACCTCGGTTTTAGCATTGTTATTTTGGTTATCTCGAAATAGAGGCATATCTTTGATTTAATTCGTCATCAAATTTAATAATAGGAAATTACACTTCTTCTTTGAAGGTGATATAGGTAGGTGGAACAAAGTCATATTTGGGTCATCTTGGCATGCAACTCTACCACCCATGCAATAACTATATCCTTATTAATATAAATGAAGTTATTTAAGTGTACGGGATCAAATTCAAAATCACCATGAGGTGAGTCTTCCTCATCACCACTATGATCAATTAAGTCATCTATGTCTTTTACCATAGAAAAGAGGGGTCCTAAATCATGACCAATGAAAGGATTAGACCCCAATCTATTAGATGCCATCCTTGTGATAGGGGCATACTAAGGTGTCTAAAAGGTTTTTTTCAAATGTGATCAATGATACGATAAACCTAGGCTACAACCTTATAATGTGATTGTTGTAATGTTTACTAAAGAATGTTTGACAATTGGTTAAAGAATGTTGAGTGACAAAGAATAAAGAATCCAAGGATCTAACAAGGATTTCCCTAGAAAAATAGATCAATATGATGAACAAACACAAGGCACAATCATGCAAGTTTGGTAAACCAATCCAACCTAAAGGAACCTACTCCTCATGTAAAATGCACTATCAAATGGTAGGTTAGGCAAAAATAGTGACAACATGATATCACTACTTAGGTCAAGTTTTGATATAAATAAGGCCTAAGTACTAAGAATGTACTGATGTAATCCTCCAACAAGGTATACCACAACTAGTTGTGGGACCAAAAAAAGTCCAAGTTGTGAAAATGGTGGCTACAAATGTGAGCAAAGATAACAACACTATTTTGGACATATAAATCAAGCCTTGTAGAAAAAGGAAATATTATTAGTATCGAATGATATCACTACAATGCTAAAAAAGTAATAACATCCTCCAAAGCTTAAGTCAATGTTGGCATCAAAAACTAAGTCTAAGTATAGAAATAAGTTTTTATTTACGCAAGTAGCATAACAATACACCTTCAAAGCTTAAATTGAGTTTCCCACGGAAAAAAAAAGATGTAAGTATCCAACTTGTGGTGATAAGATAAATGCAAACGTAACAACTCAAAAGGAAGTCAATGATGAGACTACCTAACTACAATGATAATGTGTCTCAATATGGGTGTGAGACAAAGGACCTACAAGAATGTGAAGACATATCATTCACACTTCCAACACTTGCATTCTCGACATTATAACCTAGTCATGCAATTAGACTAAAATAGTGGTGGACACGATTATTTCTAGCGAGATCTGCGCATATTGTTTTCTTCTATCCGAAAATGGGCAACAAGAATACAAAGGAGTAAAACCAAGTGGTGATGAAACAAACTAAGTATAACTTTGGCGAAGTTTCACCTTGCCTTAAGGAAAGTGAAAAACTAAGACAAAGTAACATGTCGTAAGTTTCATGATGAATATCACTAGGCCCCAACTTCAATGGATTCTCCCCTTGTTCAAATAACAAGGTTTTGAATTCAAAATAAGTTAGTGCTTCACAATGGTTCTTTAGAACACGCTGTTTTGATTTGGTTAAGTTGGCCTCAAGAAAAAATGGCTTCTTATTTGTTTCTCTAAATTAGGTTATCACAATCAATCTTTGCAAGCTTAGTTTTCCAAGGAAGTCACACTGACTAAACCTTGGAGTATCCTGAATTTACATTACCCCCTTCAATACAATGAGAAATAATTGTGTTGGTTGTATTTTCCTTTGGGTCGTGTGGATAAATGTTTGAAGCTATTCTCACAAGTGTGTATTAATCAAGTAGTTAAGCAAGGAGCTTCTCATTTCAGCCACAAGGTTCCCTCTTGTGTGGACTACTTTGGGGTTCCTATGAGAATCC
The DNA here is from genome assembly GCA_018340775.1 of Taxus wallichiana var. yunnanensis. Lineage (NCBI taxonomy): Eukaryota > Viridiplantae > Streptophyta > Pinopsida > Cupressales > Taxaceae > Taxus > Taxus wallichiana. The sequence continues at coordinate 539,836,962 of CM031239.1, forward strand.
ATATCATTATCTTAAGGCTTATACCAAAGGGATTTTTTCATAGTTTAAAGAAGACAAGTTGTAGCTCTTAATTAAAACCGGAATATACAAAGTGTGTTGATTGATGTGATGTGGTGTGTTTTATCATATTTTTATTATGAAATGAGGTTTTGCACACCATTGGAAACCTACAACAAACATGTTAGTTTTATTTAGATTATGATTCTTTTGCGAGCGTATTCTTGGTCCTTCATGAAAATATTAGTAGTTCTCCAAATGATCAAAACATCATAAAAAGAGGATAAAACATTGTTTCTGATTCTTGAGATCGTCCTAAGATGCATGAGAAGAGCATACGCAACAAGGAATCCTACTATATTGAGAAATGGAAAACTTCGTAACCTAAGTGCATAAGTAATTAATTGTTAACCAAGTTGTTCTTTCCTTAAGATTTAAATAAAGGTTTTGAAAGCATGACAAAGGTTTACAATCATTTCTAATTCCCAAGATCACTTAGAAGGTGTGAGGGAAGAGCTTACAAGATCATAGCCTTATAAATTATAATGCGACATTCATTAACTTATCTAAACAAGTTAGCACAAAGCATGATCTCATATACCTTTTAAATCAATAATTATTCTTAATAAACCCCTGTAAGATCTTAGAAATATTCAAGATTTAATCATAAAACTTTCAAAACAGTGTCAAGGTTTAATTTTTCATGCTTGCATGCCACTAAAAGTATAGGTGTGCCCCTGGAAGAATATGCACGCCTCTTCTAGCACATACATGCCCCTAGTGGCATATACACGCCTCCGACAACAAAACATAGAGAGAGGGAAAAATAATATAGTGTACACACAGTTAGTGAAGCGTATGCATGCTCTTGCTAGTGCCCACATGCACCTTAGAGAATATGTGTGTCCTTGGTAGAAAAAGAGAGAGCAATAATGTAGTGTGGTGTATGTGTGGCGGTGAAGCGTATGCGCGCCCCTAGTGAGACATGAATGCACTTAAAAGTGTATACATGTCCCTAGGCCAGAAAATAGAGAGGGGGAGATAATTTGGTACGTATACATGGCCATGTAAAGTGTATGTGTGGCCCCTAGAGTGTATGTGTGCTTTCGAGCATATGTGTGCCCCTAACAACGTATGCACACCCCTTCCTATAGATCACTAAAATACATTATTTGTTTGCAAAACTTGTAAAAATACCAAAAAAATCTTTTTTGTCCAAATCTGACAATACTTTACCTCCTTTGATCCTATAAAGAGCATAAAACCTAAGCAATTACAACTAAACTAGTTAAGAAAGCCTATGTTTAAAAAAAAATGAAAAAGAGGGTTAGTTTAAACAACTTTGAAACAAATCTTGAAATTAATGGACAATGGAGTAAGTCCCACTTTGGGCATGCCAAATGTATACATGAAAATATTTTATCGAAAATAGAAATGAAACTAACACCTAATAGTTCCAAAACATAACTAGATCTATCATAAACATCAAGATGAGAGCTTAATGAAATAATATTTTTCAATAATGCATGAAACTTTGCAAGTATCAAACTAACATTACTATGTTATATTTACTTCTCTAGATTGATGACATAAAATGATCCTATTTAGATCCTAAATCATTCAGTTTTGTGTAGTTTTCTTCAAACATGGTGAAGATATCTCTCTAAAATGGCTATAAGGACATGCTTAGATATTCTCCTACTAATCAAGCTTCAAGGTATGGATGCACCCTGAAGAAGCTACTACAATTGAGGATGGCTCAAGGTCAAATGGCTTACATATTTAGCTCATAAAAATGAGATCTCATACATTTCAAGGTATCAAGGTGTAAAATTGAAAGGGATTCCTTGGGCTTGTATTTGTAGGTTTCCATTTGGAAAAATTTAGAATCGTAGTGCATGTGGGACAAAACGTAAGCCCAAAATAGAATTTTAGAATTCAATTCATTTTTTTATTATATTATGAGCTAATTAATCTTTTAGGATTAATTAAGGATCCTAAGTAGGCTTAGTAAGCTTTGTGAGAGTATCTAAAAGGGGTTTTAATAGATTTTAGATGTTTTGGAAGCGGGGTTTAGCCAATAAGAAATTTTATTGGTTAAATGCAAGATTGGAGGCTTAATTAACATATGATTAGCTAATTTAGAGGATTATCGCTAATAAAAATGTCTTAGTTGGCATCCGAGTGAATTAGAAGCATTGTTAGATAATGAAGTGTCGTTATTTAAACAAAGTGAGGGGAAGTGAAGATAGTCGAGTGTAATTTAATATTAAATTACGTAAGTGGATTTTAGGTGTCTAGACCTCTCTCTTTCAAATGATTTCCTTCCTTTCGGTACCTACAAGAAATTTTTCCTGGCATAGTGAAGTACTCGTGTGATACCCGGTTGAAATACCACCTCATGCAAGAAATTAGAATAGTGTAAATATTACCCATTTTCAATAAATGGAGCTGCCCCATTAAAGGAGAGTGAATTAGTCCCACACACTTTTGTTGAGAGAACCCTAATTTTTCAACGACGACAAATTATTCCACAAAAAAATTCACACCACCATGGGGTAGATTTATTTGTTTCTGCACCACCTTTAAATCCAAAAACTCCATAAAAGTAAGTAGTGAGAGTAAAACTAAAATCAGATATTGAAAGCTATAAAAATTTCATGTATTCTCAACATTTTTCACTTCATGGAAATTCTGGAAACACTCCCATACTATAGTCATATCTCTTTTCCTCTAAGATACTCAAGAATAAATCACTTCTAATTTGAGAAATTGTATTCGACATAAAAGAGTAAGTTTTGAACACTTCCACATAGCTTCAAGGATCTTGGATTTGGATTAAGATCTTACACAAGCTTTGAAACTAACAAGAGAAGATAAAAATTAGCAGATAAGATATTAGATACACTTTGTTTGAATTGTGCATTTGAGTTGACAAAAGGAAGGTATACAAGGTCTTCTAGAGCTAGTGGTGTGACCAATCCAAAATTTTAAGAGCAACCGCAAGCTAATTTAAGACATTTTATTAATTCAAATTGAGAGGAGAACAGTCAACAATACTTTCCAAAATTTGATCCTACCTTGTATCTTGAACACTCGTTCAACATATCAAGATTTCAACCATTTAACTACATTCCTTTGGAAGGAGAAGTTACAAAATAAGATGTAGAAAGAGTTGAAGAAGAAGAAGCATTTGAAGAAGAGGAACCACAAATGGTTTAATAAGAACCATTTCCTTGGGGGAAACATAATTCCATTGGATCTTAGCCCTCTATTACATGGATCACCTAAAGTTTCATGAAAGAACTTTCCTAAGTTCTATGAATATGGGAAGCAACACCCGGATGATCACATTGCAACTTTCATCACTACTTGTGGAGTGTTAGACGTGGGATATGAAGATGTGTCAGCCGGTCTATTTATATAATTTTTCCAAGATGCATCGTAGGCTAGTTTTTTCACCTACCAAGGAGGTCTATCACTAACTAGAATGATATGATGACCAAATTTGAATTTAGGTTCAAAATTTATAAATATACACATGCCCTTATTGCACAATAGTCTCAGCTCAAGAAAGAGTCCTACGAACTTATGAGTGAGTTCGTAGATGAATTTGATCGAATTCTCCACAATATACCCATGGCTTCCCAGCCTAAAAATTATAATATATTAAGATTCTTCACTAATGCTCAACTTCCCGAAGTCTCTTCATGATGAGAAGAACTCAAATAATTGATTTGGAGGAGGCACAAAAGCTTGCGGTTGAGGTAGAATATGACTTGATCATGTTTGAAATGATCAAAAGGGTACTAACAAAGATAAGAGTCATAGTTCAAATACAATAACCATAGATTAATTAGTGCAAAATCTGGCTAACGATGTTTTATCCCTTAGAATAAGTTGACCCAATATTCCATGAGCATAGATTACCCTATGAAGAATTTTATGAATAAGAAAATGATCATTCCAATGCCCCAAGACATGATTTAAAATATCCTCCAATAAATTTAGCTTACAATGCTTAGGAGGAGGAAGAGGAAATTGAAGAGTTGGAAGAATAAAATGAGGACGATAATATTAAGTGTTGTTTCCTTTGCTTGGGTCTTGATTTTTTTGTTTACTTTTTAAAATGACGTCTTTATCTACTTTTGTATTAGATCACGTTGAGCTATTAAAAACACTTAATTACCACACATGGAAACCAAGAGTGGAAACAATAATCAAGTAGAAAATATTATGGACTTTAACTCCTTGTAACAACCGGTGTTCACTAGAGAATATGATCTTAGTACAAGTACAAATTCGATGAGTGTATGGGTTTTCATTTTGAAAAATGTGACTCTCCTTTCAAAATATGGGAGAAATTGGAGGATTTATTTTTAAGGTGGATCATATGAGATCCATGTAACTTGAAACTGATATCACCTCTCTTAATCATGAAGATTTTCCAAGAATTATAGAGTATCTTTCTAAGTTCAAGAATTTATCGAAACATTGAAAGGGAGTGGAAGAGATAAGAAAGATGAAGAGTACGATTACTTAATTCTATCCAAGTTGACAGGACCATTCCAAATGTTTTCTTATACCTTTTTCTCTGGCATGGATGTCTTACGTAACACATTCAAAATTCCTAACTTAGAAACATTTTGTGAAAGACTTACTAGGGAAGAATCCAAATTGTCTCACCTTGAGTCTTCCACCTCTCAAAAGGAATTAGTTGTATCTAATCCTAAGGGAAAGGAAAATAAAAAAGTAAAATCAAATCCACCCCTTCTCCATATCAAAGTTATCCTAAACCAAAATAAAACAACTCTAAACCTAAGGAGTCTTCTAAATCCAAGAATAAGTGTATCCTTTCATGTTCTTTTTTTAGGGGTATTGGTTATGAAGAACATAGGTGTTATAAGAGAATGCAAGCCTTAGAGGACGCAATTAAGAAACAAAATTTCTATCTCCACTCCACCTCCTTCTAATCAACCTAGAAAATCACTTAATGTTGTTGGGATATCTCATTCACCACTTACAGACAGGTTGAGTTATAGATTCTGGTGCTTTTCATCACATGACTTCTTCAAAGGAGTATTTTGTTTATATAGGTTTGAGTTCTACTTCCAAGATTGACATTGGAGATTCTTCCTTTCTTTTTGTTAAAGGAAAAGGTGATGTACACCTTGATGGTGGTAGTATCCAAGATGCACTATATGTTCCTAACATCACCAAAAATTTGCTTTATGTATATCAAATTTGTCATTATGGTCAAGGAAAACAGTGACTTTTACACCATAAGGAACAAAAGTATGAAATTTCTTGGAGCCGCATTCACTTGTTTCTCAAGGTATTTTTTATCATAGTTCTAGAATATATCAATTTGATGGTTTGGATGACACTTAATCTATATGGATAGGATTGGTTTCTCATGCAGATTTAGAGAGTAAGCTTTGGCATGAAAAATTTAGACATCTCAATTACAAATATTTGAAGGAGTTAAGCACTCATGGTATGGTAAATGGTCTTCGTAGAGTTTATTTTCTTGAGGAGTTTTCATCTAGCTGTGCATTAGGAGACAACACCAAAATCCATTTCCTAAGAATTTTCCAAGAGATACTCTTCACCACTTGAGCTTGTGCATAGTGACTTGCTGGTTTTTCCTACCCCATCTTTTAATGGAGCTAAGTATGCACTTACATTAATGATAATTTATCGAGACGTTCTTGGGTTTATTTTCTAAAGTAAAAAAGTGATGTTTTTCACACTTCAAAGTATTCAAGGCTTTGGTTAAGAAACAATTTTTTAGTTGCATAAAGAACCTTTACACTGATAATGGGGGGTATTTCAAAAATGAGTTTTTGAATTTTTGGTAACTCAAGGCATTATTCACAAACATTATTTTCCTCATACTCCACAATAGAATGTCTTAACAAAATGAAAGAATAGAAATTTGAAGGAAATGGATAACTATATGATGCATTCTAGAGATTTACCTCCTATCTACTAGGTAGAAGCAATTAATTGTGCTAACTACATTTAGAATCATACACCTCATAGGGAACTTAAGCATTTGAATCTAGAGGAAGCTTGGTCCAACACTAATCTAAATGTATAATTTTTCAAGTCTTTAGGAGCCATGATAGCTTATCAAATTTTAGATATTGATACTCATGACATTATTTTTTGAGCACATGTTCAATTTGATGAGTGCTTCACTCCTCGTGATTCTTCATCTTCTTCCATGCCCCATATTATTTATCTCATCTTGAGGATCCCTTATTTGAGGAGGTTATAGATACTTTTTTAGGATCCTATTCCCACTGATGTTGTCACCATGCCTAAGTGGGCTCGTACTACAGTTTATGAGGCAACACCTTTCATATAGGATCTTCCACCCACTAGGCATCATCACACACATTCTACAGGTTCTGGAATTTTGTGTCAAGAAGTTTCTGAGGATCCATAGTATTTTTCAAAGGATCATGTGATATAGGAGTGGAATGATGTAATGACATATGATTATTATTCTTTGATCAAGAATCATACTTGGTATTTGGTATCTCTTCCTAAAGGAAGAAAGATGGTAAGGTGTAAGTGGGTATACCAAACCAAATACGTGGTGATGGATCCATTGACAAATATAAGGCTCGTCTTGTTGCAAATGGTTTTTCACAAGTTGAAGGTATTGATTACTATGAGACTTTTGCACCCATTTCCAAGATGAATTTTATACGCCTTGTACTTAATCTTGCTATTTCATATGGGTGGCATGTATACCAGATGGATGTGAATAGTTCCTTCTTACATGGATATTTACAAGAGTAAATATATATGGAGAAAGCGCTAGATTTGTTCGGGATTCTTGTCTGTTTTTAGGCTCAGAAGGTCTCTCTATGGTCTCAAATAAGCCCCTCGAGTTTGGTATGAGAAGATGGATTCTTTTCTTCTATCCAATGGTTTTGTTTGTTGTAAATATAGCCATACAATGTATCTCCAACATGTTGGTGAGGATATTTTGATACTTGTCTTGGATGTTGATGATATATTACTTATTGGAAGCTCGCTTCTCACATTCGAACTATTCATAGGGCTCTTTCTACATAGTTTGACATGACAGATATTGGGTTATTGCATTATTTCCTTGGATTGTAGATTTCTTAGATAGATTTAGGGATTTATTTGAGTCAACAAAATTACACCCATGATCTTCTTCATCGCTTTGATATGGTTGATTGCAAGCCAATTCCATCTCCTTTCTAGTCTGGGGTTACTCTTACTTCCACATGTACCACTCCACTTTGTGATCCTACTTTGTATAGACAATTGGGTGGAATTCTCATGTACTTGACCCATAATCATCCCGATATTTAATCAGTAGTAGTCACCGGTAGGCTAATAAAAGGATTTTGTGCTATTTGTAGGGAACTTCCCACTTTTTACTACACTACACTAGGGGTTATACTCAATTGGTTGGATATATAGATTCATATTGGGCAGGTTTTATTGATGACAGGATTTTCACTTATGGATATATTTTTGTCTTGGTTCTTCTCCGATTGCTTGGGCATGAGAAAAGCAACAAGATATTGAAATTTCATCTTTAGAGGTACAGTAGAGGGCATTAGTTACGAGGATTCGGTAGACTCTTTGGCTTTGACATTTATTGATAGAGTTTGGATTCCTATAGGATTCACTTGATCGTACTTTGGGTGTGACAACCAAAGTACAATTCTCATTTCATCGCAACCCTATTGAGCACTAGCAGACCAAGAATATTGATATAAACATACACTTCATTCATCAGCACATTTAGGATGGATTTATTTACTTCGAGTACATTCCAACTCGATAGCTTGAGGTTGCATATATCTTTATGACGTAGTTTGCATCACCTCACTACCTTGAGTTGCATGACATGCTTGGGGTTTCAGAATTTGTTCTTGGGGGTGTTCGTGAGAACATATTCCTTCTGATTATATCTCTTTCCTTATTTTGGTTCAAGATTTCTTCATGGATATATTGTACATGAGTACCTCATCATGCCTAGTTTTCGGGACTCATACTGTGGATATGCCACTTTTATTTTTGGCCCCTAGATTCACTTGAGGGGGTGTTAGAGTAGGTATTTACCTTAGATGATGTTCACCTAGGTATTTTATTTTACCTTTATTATATTTATCCTTACCCACTTATGTGTGTAGATATTTATTTTATCTTATTTAGATATTAGGAGATATTATCTAGTTTTGGGTATAGTTCTTTCCTTGATCTATGGTATTGACTAGATCATTGATGACTAGTTCTTTCCTAAATATATGGACTTGACTATTTTTTTTATGAATAGTTATTTCCTTGATTTATGGATTTATCTATGACCTTGATTGGTTCTTAGATTGATATTCCTTTCCTATATAAGAAAGACCCATTCTCATTATATTTCATGGAGTTCCATAATAATATATGATATTATTGCTCATTTATTTGCAAAGGTTTTAATAAAGTTATTCGGTGAATTACTTTCATCTTATTATGTGTGGTGTTTGATTTGCATCTGTGTTCTTGGCTTGGTACAATCTGGTTATTGTTCCTTTTAGTGACTCTAGAAAGCAAAATAATCAACAAAGGATATTTGATTCTAGCTTCTATGGAGTATGCGAAGAAGAAGACATGAATCATGGAAAGAAAAAATTAATCTATTAAGCCATGTAACTCTCTTAGTACTTATCCTACTTATAATTTTTCTTCTCGCTAATGTCGGTCCTTCAAAAGATCCAAATGTTCATATAAAATCATTCATTGTTCCCAATCAACTACTCCCATTGCTAAAACTATCCCAACTTTAAGGTAGCACCTTGTCCACCCACCAAAGAATAATCTATCTTGGTAGTAACTACCTTACCTCTTTACGATCTGTTTGACATCATTGAACATGTAAACAAGTCCAAGGTGTAGATATTTTGAATCTAATTTCTTGCAAACTCATCTAAAGAAATTCAAAATAATTGTCTACTACATCAAATGTGGTTGTTCATAGCCCAATGATACAATATACAATTCCAAAGGACTATTTGTAAACACCACCTACACCTCCATCACATAACATTATAGCCTTGAGTGCATCCAAGAACAAAAAAGTCAAACTATTATATCTTTCCCTCCGATCAAGGGACGTATATTGAACAATTTTATAACAGATTTAGGAGCTTCAAATTATGTGATGTTGATAAATTTTCCAAAACTCTTAGAATTACCTTAACGCAAGAAATTAACTCTTTTTAATCCATGAAGTCTAAGGAATTCCCAATGGTAGGAAAATCCAAGATGCATAGGTGGTTCTCAACAACTTTCGAACAAGATTTTTTTTTTGATTATCTTGTTATTTGACATCTCAACATATTTTGGAATGTTCCTAAGCGAGAATTTTATATAGATACTTAGGGAGTGAGATTCAAATATATAGGTATTTTGAAACCATTACAGTAAAATGATAAATGAGGAAGTTGTTTCCCAAGACAAAAATAAAGTATACTATTTGGAAATCGAAGGATCCAAGAGCTAGTGTATATTATTTCAATATAGTGGGATTTGTAATTACTTCGTAAGTACAGAAAGAGAAGAAAATTTTCCATTCCTTATGGAAGATGATGAAAATCAGTTATGGAAAATGGATTTTGATTTAATCCATTCCATTGGTGGCTTTGGAATAGGTGTTGTTCTAACTTCTCCTTCAGGTAAGTTTCCTCCTTTTTCTTATATATTAAAATTTCAGAACACTAATAATACTGTGTAATATGAATCCATCATTATAGGAATGGACGGGGTTGAGTCCATGTGTATTAATAAGTTGAAATGTGTTGGTGATTCTGAAGTTAATGTCAAACTAGTTAGAAACCAATATCAAGTCAAGAATCCAAGGGTCAAACATTATAAGAATAGAGTATGGGATTATATCAAGTCTTTTGATGGTTTCTCTATTCAAGATATTCCTCATGAACAGTAACGAGAAATATGATTTTGTTACATTAATAGCCTCTCTAATGACCCCAAACCCATCTTTAAACAAGAAAAAAGTTAACATTGAAATGATTTTTAGGCCAAACGTGTCGGATAATATCAATCACCGGCAAGTCTTAAATAATGACAGAGACATCTTATCTATTTCTTGGAGAAAATGGATAGTTTCAAAAATATTTTTATGAAGGAAGTAATGCTATGAATAGTGAGTCCATTACATATGAATACAAGGGAGAGATTTATGAAATCGATGTAGAAGGGTCAATAGATTGAAGGGTGATAAAATTACAAAAGGCCTTATTTCCCTAGAAGACTTGTTTAATAAGCACAATATATTTATTAAAGAAAAATCAAAATAATCTTCTCAATGTAATGTTGAGTTTGAAAATATAACATTAGCATGTTGTAGCAGCTGATAATGGTTAATATTTGAATGTGTTTCTCACTAGAGGACAAAACAAGTTTTGTATAATTGTTGAAGAGATACTCAAATATACTACCATACTCATATGATGAAGTAAATTCATTCCATCCAAAATAAATTCATAATTTAATACCCATAAAGGTCAAAGCTAGGTGATTTCAACAAAAGAAACAACCATATAACCCTAATATTACTAACACAATCAAAGAAGAGGTTCTTAAAATGTTGAATTTAAGAAACATATTTCCTATTCACCACTCTACATGGGTGGCTAATATTTTCAGTGCGAAGAAATCATGGTGAAATAAGTTTTTTTGTACTTCTAAAATTTGAACCAAGCTTCATTAAAATACAACTATCCTTTGCCTATCATGGACCACATCCTACGGGTAGTCACTTTGGATTTTTTTGCTTTATTTACTTGATATATTATCTAGATATAATCAAGTGGAGGTAGCAGAAGAGGATAGAAAAAAATGAATTATATGGATTATATTGAAAGAGTGAGATTCTTCCATGTACCAATGGGTATATCGAAAGGGCGCATATATAGAAAGTTTTGGTATATCATATTGATGGTATATATATTGGGAGACCTTATACCTGGAGTGATAAGAGCCTTACCCTTTACAAGTTGATTCTGGAAATAGGCACCGATACCCCTAAGTTATTTATTCCACACTCATAACTCATAAGAGTAGATAATTATGCTTCCTAGAAGACTAAGATCAAAAAACAACTTGAGTTTGAAGATATTTGTCTTTTTCTAAATGGTTTCACCCAGATCACCATATGAAGTAGCCCGAGAGAAAGTTTGACAAGGAAAATTAGAAGGACAAATTCAAAATCTTGTTGTAGTGTTTGATGATGTGAAACCCCACATTTGAGATTGAAAAACAACCAAAGAATCATGGGATAAGTTGATAATTTTATACGAGGCTAGAAAAAAGAACACTATATTAAATTTTTAGAGTGAGTTACATACACTGAAAGTCAAACCAAATGAGAAAGTGGAATCTTTTTTATGAAGATTTGTTAAATTGAGGGCTTCACTTCTAGCCCCGGGAGAGGAGGTTACTGATACAAATCTCGTTCCCATTATTTTGAGATCACTTCCTCCTTCTTACCACATTTTTGTGATGACACTAATCTTTTCGAGATCGACAGGTTACTTTTGAAAAGTTAGTGAATCTCTGAAATGAGAAGAAGCAATGTACAACAAAGATGATGAAGAGGAGAAGGAACTATCTTCTCATTAGAAAGGAAAATGAAAAGAAAAATATTCTCAAAATTACCAAAAACAACATTAGCAAGGGGACAATAAAAAAACTAAAATTCTTATCTCGTGAAAGGAGGAAATGAGTTGAAATATTGTTGGTTTGACACATATAAGAAAGTTTAATCGAGAAATTATGGACCTCGGAATCAAAAGTCTCATCAAGGAATATCATACTACAATAAAGGGAATAAGAAGGGGAACTAAAAAATAAAACCACATCGGAAGGAAATGTAGTTAGGAAAGAAGATCACTCGAGAAAATGAGGAATTATTCTACACTTCTCATTCTATTGAACCATCCACATCTTCTAGTGTTGTTTGAGTACGTTGATTTGGGATCCATTTATCACATGACCAGGAAGAGAGACTAGTTTACCACCATGAGGGACACACCTTCAAAAAATAATGTTTCATTAGGTGATGATTCATTGTATACTGTATAAGGTAGAGGGAACATTTATCTACCTCTTGGTTTACAAAATTATAGATTAACGAGATATATTATATGTCCATGGCTTAACAAAGACTATGCTATCAGTTAGTCAGCTTCTAGATCATAATTTGAAGATTGATTTTGGTAGTCATTCTGGTGAGAAAGTGTGTTTGATTCAAGAAAAATATAGAGGATCATTTTTTTTTATAAAGGCCTCTAATGTGGGACAATTTTTTTAGCTTGAATTTGTCCACAGGGATGATTAGGAACTTGTGGCTAAAAATTATTCCTCTACATGGTTGTGACATCAGAGACTTGGTCACATCAGTTTAAAATATATCAAAACAGTTCACTGGTACAACATGGTGAGAGGCTTTCTATATATCACGAAGGATACAAATAAGTTTCCTCACTTTCTAGTAGGTAAACAACAAAGAGGTACATTCCAGAAAAGTACTTATTGAGCTCTAGGTAAGCTTTATTTTGTTCATATCAATCTTTGTGGTCCGATGCAACCTAGTCATTCTGGATTTCAATATTTCATGTTGTGTTGATGATTATTAAAAAATGTGGATATTTTTTCTTTGTAAGAAAAGTGAAGCTTTTGAGAACTTCAAAAAGTTCAAAGTGGTTGTAGAGAATGAGATTGTTCATCATATCAGATCTCTCCACTCAGATCAAGGGGGTAATTCACTAGTAATGAGTTCAAATCCTACCTTCAATATCATAGGATACGTTGAAATATTCCTCCTCCACTTACATTATGGAAGAAGAATAATTTGTTAAGAGAAGAAACCATACTATCATGGACATGTTGCGTTGCATGATTAAGCATTCAGACTAGTGAGTAAATTTTGGCGAGAAGAAGGAAGATAACAATATATTTGATGAAAAATTCTGTTATCACCGATTCACAGCACCCTTATGTTTGTACAAGTGCATATACTTGAACTCACGATGTGATTGGATAACATGGGTACTATCTCCAAATTGTGGGACTTGCTACTTGAGATAGACCTCTAGAGAAAGCTAGTTCTTGCTCCTAAACTACCACCGCCACAATCTACTCTAATGCAAGATAAGCTAACTATTCTAATCTAAATTTCCAAGGGACTAGGGAAAGAGAATGCATAAAATGAAAGCCTACACTAAAGTGGTGATACACCGAGAAAAGGAGGGTGTGAGAGTAGTCTCCAAATGTGTGAAATAGAGAGGCAAAGTGCACACTAGAAGAGGTGATGACAGTTCACCATAATCTAGCAAAATGCATTCACAACAATATTCCAAGCATACACAATGATAGTGAATCCTGCAAGAACATAATAAATAGACACAATATTCTTATAGAAAGATCAAAGGGGCGAAGAATGCAAGAAAACACACGTGAGGAAGATACATCCACAAACCGGTATTTTATTGCTTCATAATATGCATGATTCGATCTATTACAAGATAAGGTCCTGGATCACCATGCAAGGAGTCCACTACAAGGGCTTGCAACACACTGTCTTCACAAAGCAATTTTGGCAGAGCTTTTCTACCCAAAAACTCTCTCCTTTACAATGAGCCCAACACTCCAATTTATAGAAAAAGAGAAGGAAAAGAGAAGGGAAAATGGAAATCCCGAAATCTGTCCTTCAACCACCTATAAGAGGCATTAAATTGAGTGAAATGATTATACATTACTTGCAAAAGGCTCCCCATACTGTCCCATGTGCTGCAGCAGAGAAAGAATGATGACCATGCCTCTTAATTGCACTCCAGCTACCAAATAAAACACATTCGAACCGGCCACGTTTTCTTAAAAATCTTAATCAATTTCTGATCAAATCTGGAATTTCTTGATTTTTGTGCATCGTTCTTAGAAAGATAATTCCAATGGTACCAATTTTGTGTGATTTCGTTGAGAAATGCAAAAGTTATGGCCTTCTCGAGTGCAGCGGCTATTTTGGGTCAGCGGGCGTTTCATGTCATTTGACGGGAATGAGCATCAATGGCTGGAGCCGAATATGTTTCTCTTATTTAAATATACCTACCCTCATTAAAAATAAGAAATCCAGCTTTATTTGCGTAGAGGACGTTGTACTCGTTCCAGAAAGTCCAATTTTGTGAAAATCGGAGCTCGGAGTCAAAAGTTATGGCCGTTTGAAGTTTTAGGGCACAAAACAGGCGAAACTGCGTTTTGAAGATCTTTCCCGCGCTCTGCCACCTGGATGACACATGGCATGCGTTGATTGGATGCATAATTCTCTCTCTTTCCCTACTCCATATTCCTTGCTCCATAGGACACGTGTCCTCTTCTGATTGGCTCGGGCTGACCCTTCAAAAATCACCCCTTGACTTTTGGACCTTTTCCCCTGTGACACGTGGCGTGATCTGATTGGCTTTCGGCTCCTTTGGCTATCCGCATCCCGCACGTCCCTTTGTCCCACTTGTCCCAGTGCTGAAATTTCCCATTTCGGATTTAACCGGCTGGTTCGTGTACTCTTGTCCCGCTTGTCCCGGACTGTTTGGGACAAGTTCTTCCGGTTCGGCCGATTCGGGCGGTTCGCGTCCTTTTGTCCCAACTGTTCAGGACAAAAGTTCTCATTTCGGCCAACCCGGTGGTTCGCGTACTTCACGTACCTTTGGCCCAACTGTTCCGGGCTGCCTTAAGTCTTTTCGGCCAACTTGCGTCCTCCGCGTACTAACTGTCCAGATGTCCCAGACTGCCTGTTTCAACAGTTAGTCAAATTTTTCCATTTTTCAGCCAGTTCGGATTTCCACGTCCCGCACGTCCCTACGTCCCAAATGTCCCAAATGCTGTGGAGCCAGGACCGCCTAGCGGACTTTCGGTCGATTCACGTCCAGATGTCCCTCATGTCCCGACTGTTGCGAGGACTAGGACTTAGCCATTTTTCATGATTTTTTCTGGCCCGAGCCTGTTTTTTGCAATTTTTTCACCTTTCCTCAGAACTTGCTCTCTTCTTCTTGGACAGGGGAGTTAGAAAAAATCTAAGGGGACCCTAGAAACATGACCTTTTGCCCTGACTCAATCTAATTGCTTGGGACTAAAGAACTTGATGCATGTTATCAAAATTACCTTGGGGGTGAATTTTGGATAACAGTACCCTTCAAAAAAAGTATAGATTTTTCCTTCCAAAAAAAACCTCCGCACGCAAATCGAAAATTCTACATAGCAATGAAAAAGACCCATTTCATATATCGACAAACCCAACAAAACCCAGAAAAATAATTCTTTTTTTCTTTCCTAGCTAGCACAAATCTCGAGGCAAACCAGTGTGTTTCTCTGCAACAACAATTTTTTTTAAAAAAGTGATTACCTCCATAAAGGCCAAGTTTACAGTCAATTTTAGGGTTTTTCCACCTTCCAAATCCAATGGAAGCATCTTTTTGCATAAAACCACACGAAACAACAAAATACGACCAAATCCCAAATATATGAATATATAAAGAATTTATTTGCAAAATAAAACTTATAGACGGATGTCAATAGCAATCTCCTACTCTGATACCATAAAAGGAATGATAACCAGATCATACCAAGCTAAGAACATAGATGCTAATCAAACACCACGATCAATAAGATGAAAGTAATTTTCCAGAATAACTTTACATAAACCTTTACAAACAAATGAGCAACAATATCATATATTATTATGGAACTCAATGAAATACAATGAGAATGGGCCTTGCTTATATAGGCAAGGAATAACAATCTAAGAACTAGTCAAGGTCGTAGATCAAGCCATAAATCAAGGAAAGAACTAGTCATCAAATAACTAGTCAAGACCATAGATTTAGGAGAGAACTAGACATCAAGGATCTAGTCAATACCATAGATCAAGGAAAGAATTATACCTAACAAATAGATAATATCTCCTAATATCTAAATAAGATAAAACAAATATCTACACACATAAGTGAGTGAGGATGAATACAATAAAGCTAAATAAAGTACCTAGGTGAACATGAGCTAAGGTAAATACCTACTCTAACAGTAACAAGGTAAAAGAGGAAGAAGGATAAGGAGTTAACTAACAATTTTATAGAGAATCATCCTCTAATGAAGAACCAAATCATTCCAACTCTGTGTAATATCTCCAATGATAATTATTTGACTTTTGACCATCTTGCTAAATATGGAAACTAAGAATGAAAATTTCTCAACTTCTGGGATGTTCTCGTGTTTCACTATGCCAAGTCAAGTCTCAAGAATATCATTGAGATTTCTACATTAACTAAACCATTTTCATGACTCTTCACGGTATTAGAAATGGAACTTCTAATATCCATAAGGGCTTCCAAAATATCACCACTGAAGGAAAGAGGATCACCAATATTTTCCTAAACCAATTCTTGAAATGAATTCTAGATATTCTTCAAGGAAGTGTTCTCACCGAGTGAGTATTCTCACCGACACATGCTAACAATGTGCAGATGCATTTCATGAAAAGTGAAAGGAGAAAGACTTACAGGAAGTTTCATTTTTTTTTTATGATGTTCAATTATTTTGGTTCTTCTAAAGTGTTAGATTTATGCAATGATTCTATTATGAGTCATGAAGGCCTAGTGCCACCGTACTCTGTAAATGTTGAAAAATGACATTATTTTATGATTGAAATATTTATTAAATACTTATAGATATTTGAGTAAATCAAATTCTACCTTGTCTAATTGACTTGTTGTTTTTTTGAGATTTTTCTATGATGTTTGGATATGTAAATCTATGTCAAAGTATATATGACATATTAGATAACTTTGGGTTATGCATTGAATAAATGAGAAACTATGTAATAAATTCATTATTCAAAGTTATCATAGTAAACTACTTAAATTATAATTCTGATATAGTTTACTTACTAAGACGGTGAGGATAATGTATTACCAACATTATAGCTAATGATGTATCCCTTATCTGAGTTAAACCAAATGAATGTGTTTGGAAACTTATAAATGAATCTATAAAATCCTAAGGGAACAAGAAGGAACTTTATTATCTTAAGTATCAATAAACAAGGATATGGTCTTAATTATATGTTGATGACTATATCTAAACCATGTTGGTTAGTAAGTCTAATTTCTTATGAATCAATACTTGATTAATTGAAAGAGTAATAAGGATATATTTATGATCCTTAACTTACATTGATAAGTTGAATATATAATGTTGGTATGAAAAGTGATTCCTTTAAAGTATGAACCGATGTATGGAAAAGAGATAAGATAATAGGAATATGATCAGGTAATAATTAAATCAACCTATTAAGTTATTCAATATGATTTGTACCATAGAAAAACTTATTAAGAAGACTTGATGATGTTCTTCTTATTTAAAGTCAGTTTGGATTATGGGGTTTAATGAATGAATGATTTATTAATAATGAGTTCATATATAATAATGCAGAATTGATCTGTATAACCTTAACTAGTTTAGGGGTGCATTATGATTCCTTTCTTAAAGGAATTATCTTCCAAATTTAGTTGACCCCTTAGGTATGTGCGTGTTGTAAATTAAATTAATTAACAAGTTGAAAGTTAATTAAGCTAATGACTCTTTAAGTATGAGAGTTAAGATAAAGGTACTTAATGGGTTGTTGCAGTGTAGTTGCTGTTGTACAGTAACCACTTAATGACGAAATTCATTTGGTGGATACTGTGAAGCAGCCACTATACCCCAATAACCTACTCATATCTTCTAACTCAACTTCCATAAGTGGAATTTTTGTTCATTATTTTACTCTAAACTGAGATAGGCACATATTCGAGTGTATTCGTCAACTTATGTTGACTTAGGGTGGATAAACACACCTGAATCGATGTAAGTCAATTTGAATATGTCTTCATATCCTTAGTAACCACAAGTATACTGCAACACTAATGTATGTGAGTTTTCCCTATTTAGTTTGAAAATTTTACTCGAAAAGGATTAATGAAGTAAAGGAAGACCGATCAAGATAACAATTATTGTGTGGTGAAAGACATATTCCTTTTAACGAGTATGCCATGTAGGAATGTAAACATGGTAAACATGTTTAAAACTTTAGCTAAAGTATCACAAGCTACTATTTGCATTGTCTTATGTCACCCAGTCTAAGGTTGTGATATTTTAGATGAGTATCAGTAATAGATATTCACACAGGATTGCTAGATAGTAACACTTGAATTACCCATTGAAGGTGAAGAAACCAAAGTATACTTCGTATACAAAATAAAAATATAATCATGAGAGATTGTTCTAAAACCGAGTCATGAAATGAGAGATTGGTATAACACCGAGTCATTACAAATGCATATGGTTTTTTGTTATGTGATGGATTAGTAATGGAATGCATGTTCTAAATTATGTGAATTTAGAAAAGAGAAATTTGTGTAATAAAAATTCCCTTTTTTTCTAAGTGATAAATGAGGGTGTTGCATCAAGAATGACATTGATATTTCTACATTAACTAAACCATTTTTCATGACTCTTCGATTATTAGAAATGAAACCTCTAACCTTTGTAAGAGATTCAAAATATCACCGATGAAGGAAAGAGGGTCACCAATATTTTCTGAACCAATTCTTGAAATGAATTCTAGAGATTCTTCAAGGAAGTATTTTCACCGAGAGGAATACCAAGCTCCTACATGCTTGTGCCAAGATATTCCATAATTATTGAGACATTTTCTTCACATGATTATAAATAAGCAATAGCTTCTTTCATATCATCATTCCTCCATGTTATGGTTGTGGAACAGATGGGAGACATGTTCTATGAGGAAGATGAAAACATGCTCGAGCTTACCAATGCATGAGAATAAAAATCATTCATTTATCTTACCAAAAGGAGATTACTTTTATAAAGGACCTTCTCCTTCTTTATCTCAACTCTAGTTTTCTTGATTTTCAAATCTGTTACCAATATGAAGGTGAATAAAGAGACAATCTCATGGAAACGTGTATTTTTTTCCATGAACATTCTTACCCATTGGTCGCATGACCTTCCTTACACTATGAATTCTTAGGCTTTCTTAATCGATTGGGGTTTAAGATTTATATGGGATAGTTTTCTTCAACTAGAGGTAGAGATGATGCATCTGGTTTAAGAAATGATAACACATATGAATACAAGATCCTCACATGTTCCTCCCTCGATCGATGGTTTTCTTGTACTCCTCATTTTGTGCAAAGATCTGTGATGAAGGATCCTTGAAATGTTTCACATCTACCTCATACATAGCTAGCCCAAAAGATACTCTTATCATCACATATTCATTAGGTGTCATTTTTTCCACAGCTTGATGAATTTTATGAGAAACCTCCACAAACCGAGCTCTTGAATCCTTGGTAAATAACATAGAGGTTGTCTTTGATTTCTTACTCCTCTTTGTCTTTATATACTTTGAGATGGCCTTGAAGTTGGGTATCATCATTTGTTACACTATTCTTGACTCCTCTCCAGTAAATCATTGATCCATGAGAATGGATCGGAAGGAGTGGAAAGAATATAAGACACCTCATGTGTTTGGTATGGAACCAAATCCTAACTAGGATTGGTTGGTTCAATCACTTCGTAAGGAAAATTGGATCTTGATTTCAAAAACTTAATAAATTAATTTTAAACCCTATGATAGGATATTTTAGAGTCACAAGGATAGATAAAATAGTACAAGATACATGAAGTGACACAAGTAATAAACAAGAGAAAGTAAAATCCTTAGTGCAATGAAGAGATATAATACTAAGCTGATTTGAAAATTATTTTGGAGGTGTGTGAAGGTGGAAGAGTGGTAAAATTGGAACATAAGAGGTCACAACCGAACCAAAAATTTTCAAAAGTGTAAAAGAAGTCTATACCAAGGCGCCTGGGAACTAATATCACTATCCAGTGTGAAGATATGCACATAATATCAAAAAATGATATTTTCATGGTCACTAGTTATTTCTTTGGTCTTCTCTTCCGTCACTAAAAGGTCACATGGTGATCGCCAATATCGCTGATAACCTACAATAAAGATATGACCTCAAAACCCTAAAATACATCAAATCCTAAAAGGAAAATATGTAAATGGGGAGTCATACTAACCCTTGTGGTGACTTTATTGAGTGAACTTACAATCTAGGAACTAAAATACATTTCAAACTCCATGTAGTTTTGTACTTTTGTGTGTGTAGAATCATGCCCTAGGTTGCTCTTGTGCGCGATGTACGTGGCAGCGGTCAATGGCTAGATGTAGATGATGCAAATAGATGTGTGCTCGATAAATTTAACTTCCCTTCCTATGCGTGTATACTTGAATAACAATCCCTTGTACCTTTAATGGAAATATATGGATGCAATGATGCTCTTTAGATTCTTTTACAATGCAACCTTAGGTGACAATAGTAGATGCTTAGAGATTGATCCTTTAATTTAATCACATAACATTGTATTTATATGAGTCCCTTGCCTAAATTTTGTAATTGATTACTAAAAGGTTGACCCATAATAGATAAGTATTCCCAACAGCTAGAAACTACCCAAAAGGAGAAGGTAAGGTACAAAGAGGTCTAGGGCGCCTAGAAGGGAAAGGTAACCTAGGTGTTGGCATCCTGGTTAGGTGGTGTCTAGAATCATGAAAGGTGAAGTATTGAAGGTTAGAATGAGCATTAGGGTGTGTAATTCCAAGAATGAGACCATAAAGGAACTTAAAGGCCAAAGATAGTAATCAATTAGTAATTTTATCTCTTGTGAACCATATCAATGAAAGTATGCGATTATAACCAAGAAATATACCCAAAGTGCATGATTTAGTGTCTAAATTTTCCCCACCTTATGTTGTTAAGTGAAATCTCGGTAACATAAAGTAGATAAGATATTTGTACTAGATAACCATGTAGATCGATGAGGAAAGCATGCCAAAGGGACAAGAAAATGGATGGAGTGATAAAACAAGCAAAGCGTAGAAGCTTAAGAAGAGGAAATAAAAATCAATGATGACCCTAGGGGTGAAATAATATGTGTAGATGTCACATTGTACCTATTTTTGATGATGCTTGATGTGTGATTGATGTGACTATTTATTCCCATAAGGATGGACCTGATAGAGAAGAACAAATAAGTAGTCAAATACGGGTATATAATTTTTTTTTCCATCCAAGTATGTAAAAAATACGTAGAGTATGTAATGATCTTTGACAAGTAGAAAAAGGAACATGTGCACCTAATGTGTGATGTGTGAAAGAGATAGAAAAGGGCCCCAAATATTTTGGTGAAGAATGTATTTTGGGCTATCTCACACCCGGTTGCACTATTTGTGATTTTTTTATGATCTCACGCCAGTTGTCCTAAGTCTGAAGAAGTTTAGGAGAAAGGTCAAGTGTCATTCTCCATCCTTTTTACTTCTTGAAGTATAAACAACACAACAGATGGTGTGTCCAAGTATAATCCATTTTACTCCATTTTGATCCAATGCGAAAGTATAAAATAAGTTGAATGTATGCATGTTGAGTGTTGTATCATTATTCATGTATTATGCCAATTTCTCTGTTAACTACGACAATCATGTTGATATGAGAAAAACTATATATCTACCCCATGGTCATAGGTAACTAATAAGGGAAAAAATATCATATATGGCAAAGTTTCTATTTGGGTGCTAGTGTCTTTGGAGGAATAAGGACTCAAGTATGATTCTAAGATCTATCTAAGATTGTAGAGTGTTGTATTTGTGTTGAATTGTTATGAACTGTGATTGTACTACTAAATGGGGTGATTGATTGACCCAATAGATGCCCTCATTCTAGGATTCATGTAATGTCACTAGGAGTATGCGGCCCAAAATAGGAGGAAATTTTGAATTGATACCAATATGTAGGAGGAATGTGCTTGGTAGAAACAAAGACACATACAAATGGTGACTAGGAAACATTTGTTAGTGCAAAAAAATCATATATATAGTATACATTGTGTAAGCTAGCAAGACGAGAAGAAAAATTTAACCAAAAAGGTGGGTTAGAAACATCGAAATCGATTCAATGTCGAATACGATCGGGGATGAAGCAGCCAAAATCATACAAGCAATGAATAAGAAAGACACTTGGAAAAGCCCACAAATAATGGCATACAATGGAAAACAATGACAACCAATAGTATCTAAAAGAGGGTGAAAGCTTCATAAATATATTGATATTCAATAAAATAATATTAAAATAGTGAAGGCTGCAATATTTATATATATTACATAGCCAAGTACAAAATGAATAAGTTGCAAAAGAGTAACAAGAAACCATACATGAAACAATACAAACAAATAGGATGTTACAACTATGCAAGAATAAACTCATATGTGATATAATAAAACAATATAAATGGTTATAACAACATAACCATAGAACCAAATAATATAATCTACCTAGTTACCATAGTAACAACTAAACTACCTTAGTAACAATAAAATAACTAAGGAATACTACATAATTACTACAATAAACTATATTTACCCTAAAATTCATGCCATTATATTTTCATTGCCTCAAGAGATGAGGAGAAGAACTCTATGAAAAATTCAAAATTGTCACATGTAAGGTACTTTGTGAATATATGTGCTTTCTGTTCAACTCTTGAGAAAAAATGAAGTTGGATGTTGTATTTCAATACATGCTCGCATATGAAATGAACTTGTACCTCAATGTGCTTTGTTCTCTCATGAAAAACTCGATTGCGAGTAATTTTGAGAAAATCTTCATTGTCTACATACATGGTGATAGGTTTTATTGTACTACTCCTTGTCCTTATAATATGTGACGTAGCCATATCACTTTGCAAAAAGGTCCACCTACAAAGCATGATATTCAATTTCTATAGAAGAGTAAGAAAAAAAGTATTGTTTCTTGCTTCCCCATGATATCGGTCCAAATCAAAAATAATACAAATCCAGAAGTGGATTTCTTGTAATCAATGTTACTGCATGATCTAAAACTAAATATCCAAATCAAAAAGAAGTTATCATTCTTCTTGTACTCTAGACCAAGATCTATTGTACCCTTGAGATACCTCAATATTCACCTTGCTTCTTTCCAATGATAAACTCAGGGTTCTTGCATGAATTGTGAAAGATAGATCACTGTAAATTTGATATCTAGTCTAGTATAAGTTAGGTAAATGAAACTCCCAATGAATTGTCAATAAAGAGTTTCAATTACTAGAAGAGATGGATCGAACGAGATAAATGCGATCTCATATCCATGGGTGTAGTAATTGGTGTGTAATCCATCATCTTGAATTTCTTAAGCATTGTCTTGGTATAATTCAACTAAGAAAGAAATATGTGATTATATATCTACAATATTTCCAATCCAAGATAGTAGTGCATAAGCCTGAGATCTATCATGTCAAACGATTGATTAAGATATTTATTTCTAGCATCGATAATCTTCATTGTGATTTCAGTGATGAATATATCATTGACATAAATAAAAACTATCACAATCTCTCATATTTTCCTATTTAATTAGAGATTGGGATCATATGGAATTCTGACGAATCCATACTGAATGCAATGCTAATCAATTTTGATGTACCAAGCCCAGGGTGCTTGTTTAGGGCCATATCGAGATTTCCTGAGTCTTCATACCTTTGTTTCTTCACCAAGTACGACAAAACCCTAAAGTTGAGTCATGTAGACTTCTTCCTGTATATCTTCATTCATAAAGGAATTTTCATGTCCATCTAATAGACTTTCCAATCAAATTAAGCAACTAGAGAAAATATCATCCTGATCATTTTGATCTTAGTTGTTGGAGAAAATGTCTCCTCATAGTCTATGCCTTCCTTTTGTGCACACCCCTTTGTTACCAATGTTTCTTTGTACTTGTATATGGTAACATATATTTTGTACTTTGTTTTGAATATCCATCGCAACCAAAGTGGGTTTCTTCCCGGTGGAAGATCGATAAGCTTCCAATTGTTGCTTTTCATCAATTAGTGATACTCATAATCCATGGCATATTTCTAATATTTTAATTGTACAACTTCCTTGATAGTAGAGGGCTCAACATGATTCAACAACTCTATTCATGAAAGAAAATTTCACCTTTTCTCATGCTTTACTATGATTTTTATGGTCCAGTGGTGGATCCAATTTTACATCTCAAATCATATTTATATACTAATTGGGAATATCTTGCAATGTTCCTGTGGGTAATGGTTATGTCTAATCATCACCATCATCCCCATCATCGTTGTCATATCTAGTATGAACATCATCTTCTATTTTCAAAACAGGTAAAATTTATACATCGGGTGAGTTTGGAGAGGGATTCTTAGCTTCCTTCTTCTCAAATAACTCAACATCTCTACTTGTGTAGAATTTTATTATCTTGCACCCATCAACTGTTCCCAAGAGCCTCTTCACTATAGTGAATGAAGATGAATTTATGAGATTCCATATCCAATTTCTTTATGTTCTACTTGGGTATATTTACACCTAAATACTCTAAGCTATGCAGCAGATGGATTATAATTTGACCATGCTTCAAGTAAAGTTAATCCATCAAGATACATTCAGGTAATTGTTATCCAAAATTCACCCCAAGGTAATTTTGATAACATGCATCAAATTCTTTAGTCCCAAGAAATTATATTGATTCAGGGTGAAAAGTTATGTTTCTAGGGTCCCCTCAGATTTTTTCTAACTCCCCTGTCCAAGAAGAAGAGAGCAAGTTCTGAGAAAATGTAAAAAATTGCAAAAACAAGCTCGGGCCAGGAAAAATCACGAAAAATGGCTAAGTCCTAGTCCAGGCGGTCCTTGGGACAGTTGGGACATCTGGGCGCGAACCGGCCGAAAGGCCGCCAGGTGGTCTGCGCAGCATTTGGGACATCCGGGCCAAAGGGACGCGCGGGACGCGGAAATCCGAACTGGCCGAAAAGTTGAAAAAATTGACTAACTGTTGAAACAGGCAGTCTGGGACATCTGGGCAATTAGTACGCGAACCGACCGGATCAGCCGAAATGAGTCAAGGCAGCCCGGAACAGTTGGGCCGAAGGTACGCAAAGTACGCGAACCGGCCGGATCGGCCGAAATGAGAACTTTCAGTCAGGGACGCGCGGGACAAAAGTACGCGAACCGGGTGAATCGGGAAAATTTGTCCCAGACGGTCCAAAAGCAAATGGGACATCTCATTTGTGAGTACGTGGATTTCTTATTTTTAATGAGGGTAGGTATATTTAAATAAGAGAAACATATTCGGCTCCAGTCAGTTGATGCTCATTCCCGTCAAATGACAAAAAACGCCTGCCAGACCCAAAATAGCTGCCCGCACTCAGAAGGCCATAACTTTTGCATTTCTCAACGAAATCGCACAAAATTGGTACCGTTGGAATTGTGTTTCCAATCCCGATGCACAAAAATCAAGAAATTCTAGATTTGATCAGAAATTGATTAATATTTTTAAGAAAACATTTCCAGGTTTAGAACAGTGTTTTATTTGGTAGCTGGGAGTGCAATTAAGAGGCATGGTCGTCATTCTTTCTCTGCTGCAGCACATGGGATAGTATGGGGAGCCTTTTGCAAGTAATGTATAATAATTTCACTCAAATTAATGCCTCTTACAGGTGGTTGAAGGACAGATTTCGGGATTTTCATTTTCCCTTCTCTTTTCCTTCTCATTTTTCTATAAATTGGAGTGTTTGGCTCATTTCAAAGAGAGAGTTTTTGGGTAGCAAAGATCTGCCAAAATTGCTTCGTGAATCTAGTGTGTTGCAGGCCCTTATAGTGGACTCCTTGCATGGTGATCCAAGCCCTTATCTTGTAATAGATTGAACTGTGCATATCATGAAGCAATAAAATACCAGTTTGTGGATGTATCTTCCCCGCTTGTGTTTTCTTGCATTCTTCTTGCCCCTTTGATATTTCTATAAGAATATTGTGTCTATTTATTATGTTCTTACAGGGATTCATTATCATTTTGTATGCTTGGAATATTGTTGTGAATGCATTTTTCTAGATTATGGTGAAGCTGTCATCACCTCTTCTAGTGTGCACTTTGCTTCGTATTTCACACATTTGGAGACTACTCTCACACCCTCCTTTTCGGTGTATCACCGCTTTAGTGTAGGCTTTCATTTTATGCATTCTCTCTCCTGGTCCTTGGAAATTTAGATTAGAATAGTTAGCTTATCTGCATTAGAGTAGATTGTGGCGGGTAGTTTAGGAGCAAGAACCAGACTTTTCACGGAGGTCTATCTCAAGTAGCAAGTCCCACAACTTGGAGATAGTACCCATGTTATCCAATCACACCGTGAGTTTAAGTATATGCTTAGGGTGTCTTTGTGATTCGGTGATAACAGTAATTGGGTTGGCCATGCACAAATTCTCGCTATTTCGGGAAATTCTGCACTCTTTATTTTTGGAAATGTAGATCACTATCCACATAGGCCCAAAATAGTATAGGAAATTGGATGTGATTTTCTTGAAAACAAATTGAAATCCATAGCCTCTAGTCATATTGTATGGTCATATGAGGGCTTAAATCTTGTGAGTGCTTAACTCCAACCCCTTTCATTTTTTTGTGTGTGAAGGCAAGAGCATTTTATTTTATTTTAGGAGTAAATTAAATAAATAACAGAGCATAATATTGAAAATTTTGTATCTTTTGATCAATAACTCGGTTTTGAGTGGTTTTTACAAAAGTGCTTATTTTTCATTCTCTTTGCATTGGAAATATTTATTTTGAGAATTACATTATAATTATAAAGTGTCATATTATAACACGCACTCATTATAAAGTGAAAAATATGGAAGAGTGTTGTAATCAATTGTAGATGCAATTTCAATTGAGCCCGATGTCCTAAGCTTTTGGAGTTGCATTCTTGTATCTATAGTGAATTATTTGACTTTCTCTAAAGTGTGTGGACTTCAAGAGGATATTGTAAAATTAATGAAAGAAAATAGATCACTACAAAAGTAAAATTCTCTTCTACAATCACTCATTCATGATAAGGATACACTAATACACTCCCTGAAACAAACACTTGCTAGCCTACAACATCCTCATAATATTGCGGACAGCCATGTCCATGCTCCTAGTCCACTTGCATCTTTTTCTCTTGTACCCATTGACATTGATCTTTTAGTATTTGAGCCTCGTTAAATGTCTTGATGCTCCTAAGCCTATGAGGCTTATTCTTTTATCGCATGCTCTTCCGTACATGTGCCTATTACAGTAACACATGTTGTGTATCCTACTTCTACTCATATGCATGGCTCTTCTGAGAAGCATACCACTGCATTTAGTTCTCACATGGTTTGTTCTATGGGTTTCACTGGTGGAATTATATACGAGACATTCACAAGGTATTGTTTCCCCTATTCCACATGTTAAGTGGAATTATCACCATGACATTGGTTTTCAAGAAGATACTTCATTGGGATCACACATTGACATAGCTCTTATTTTTGTTCGTTCACCTCTTTCTAAGGATCATGAGCAACACATGAGTTATTTACCTTCACTCAGGCTTGAGAAACCTGAGATTTCAGCTATCAGACATGATCAACTTGACACACATTATGATGTTCCTTTACATGCACCCATTGTACATTTTACACCAATTCATATGTAGGCATCTTCTTCATCCATCTATGTTGATTTGGGGTGGATATCTGATCACTTGTGGCGATGACATAGGAATTCATTGAGAGGACTCTATAAGTGTGGCTCCTCCACCATTCAACCTCTTGCTCCACTTTCTATACCTTCTGCATTGTAATGCTTCTTATTTTGAGCATTTTTCTTTAAGGTGTAGTGTATCTCTCTTATTTTTGAGAGATTATTTATCTGTACTTTCGACACTTTTGGCATGTCGATAGTTTCTCTAATGGGGAGCTATTCGGTGAAACCTTGTGTTATTTTTAGTGTTCGAGTATAATTTTGAGAAAATCATACAGATTCTGTTGCGTCACTCCACCCATTCAACAAAGTGTGTGAGGGTGTGGTGTTGATCCTACTTCTTCGGGTTTTGTGTCCTTTCCTTGTTACCTTGGCTTTTCTTGGATCGTGACACTTTGGATTTTGTGTCCTTTCCTTGTTGCTTTGGTTATTGTTCTTGGATTGTGGCACACCTATTTGCAGTAGTTGATCGAATTATGCTTGGTGTTTTTTGTTGCACTTTTACATCATTTCATTGACAATCTCCTTATATGGAGCTATTCTAGTGAAGCCTAGTGTCAGTTGTTTTTGAGTTTTTGATCAAGCAGTGGATTTAAACCACAATGCACACCAAACTTCTTCAACATTGTACGTGTTTTTGAGCCGAGCTTCTTGGGATCCCTTGCAGTGAGTTTTTACTCTCTCTACTTTGTTGTTACTAGTTTTGGGTACCTTGTTGCGTCCCTTTTTCCCAGTTATTGTATATGATTACCTCATCAAGCCTAGTTTTTGGGACTCATAATGTGGACATGCCACTTCTATTTTGGCCCCTAGCTTCACTTGAGGGTGGGCGTTAGAGTAGGTATTTACCTTAGCTCATGTTCACCTAGGTACTTTATTTACCTTTATTGTATTTATCCTCACTCACTTATGTGTGTAGATATTTGTTTTATCTTATTTATATATTAGGAGATATTATATAGTTGTTATGTATAGTTCTTTCCTTGATCTATGGTATTAACTAGATCCTTAATGTCTAGTTATCTCCTAAATCTATGGTCTTGACTAGTTCTTTGATGACTAGTTTTTTCCTTGATTTATGGCTTGATCTATGACCTTGATTGGTTCTTAGATTGTTATTCCTTGCCTATATAAGCAAGGCCTATTCTCATTGTACTTCATTGAGTTCCACAATAATGTATAATATTGCTGCTCACATTTTTACAAAGTTTTATGTAAATTTATTCTAGTCAATTACTTTCATCTTATTGATTGTGGTGTTTTATTAACATCGTGTTCTTGGCTTAATACGATCTAGTTATCATTCCTTTTATTTTCCTTATCTCTCACTCTCTAATTCTTCATTGTGTATAATCATGAATTTTTGTCTTTTTCACTTAAGTGACTTTCTAATGTTGCATTGTAAAAGTCCCTTTTGATTTATAAAAAGGGGAATTATTTTCTCACTTCCTAGGAATATGGAAAGTCACAAGTGGAATTGTAACATGAAGAGTCAAATGGGGGTAGATGAAGGGTTGCAATGAAAATATATAAATAAGGGTGACCTCCTCACTTATAGAGGATGGTTATTGTTGTTCTCTAGCTCTCATATTCTCTCTAGAAGAAAGATATATGAATTCTTCCATTCCCTAGTCTAATGCATTCCTCTCCATCTCAACTTTACTCCATAAGCATGTAATTGTTGAATATAATGTGAATACTTTCTTCATATTGCTTATTGTTCCTTGTTATATGTGAATCATTTATTCTCATTTCGTTCATTGTTATATTCTATTTTTAAAGGAAAAAAATATTATGCCAAATTTATTGTGCAAAACCTTCCTTGTTATACTCTCATTACCTCTCTCTTTCTAAATGTTTCCTCCTTGTATTTCCAATGACCACTTTTCCATAGGCATCA
The DNA here is from genome assembly GCA_018340775.1 of Taxus wallichiana var. yunnanensis. Taxonomy (NCBI): domain Eukaryota; kingdom Viridiplantae; phylum Streptophyta; class Pinopsida; order Cupressales; family Taxaceae; genus Taxus; species Taxus wallichiana. Next base: position 539,866,629 of record CM031239.1, read on the forward strand.
AGAAGTACTCATGTTTAATCCCTAATCGAAATACTACCCCCAAATAAATTATAATAGTGCAAATATTTCTTATTTTCAATAAATGGAATTTTCCTATTCAAGAAAAGGGACTTAGTCCCACACACTATTGGTGAGAGAACCCCAATGTTCCTAGCTGAAAATTTATTTTTCCACATTTTTAAAGAGTCACTAATGGTTGAGGAATAGATGGTGTTCAAGAGGCCCAAGTGATGTTGCTTTATCAGATATAGAGATTATACCAAGAAGAAGAGAGAAAACGAGATAAGAATAGAAAATAAGTCCAACATTTGTTGAGTGAGCTATAAGAAGAAGGTGCAAAAATTTCCTAGGTGGTTGAGTTGGTGATTTTTATTTCTTATGGAGTTATTGCTTTGCGAAAACCCTAGGGGTTGGTGCCTCCATCCAAGTTAGTAATTTCTATAGTCTACTTAGAGCTAGATAAATTAGGGGTTGGTGCTCCTTATAAAATTGGTGCTTCACTAAATTTTATTGTTTTCTATTAATACAATGATCAGTGCGTTTTCTTCCCCTTGAGGGTTTCCCACATAAATTTTTTGTTCATGTGTTCTCTCTTATTTTTTTCTCATTTGGATGGATGTTATTTTGTCTTATGGTTTGCTAAGTTAATTAACATTTCTCATATAATGGATAATTCTTTGATGATTAACACAATTTAATTAAAAGTAAAGATAATCTGAAGTTAAAGTTTTGAAGACATTGATTCAACCCCTCTCAATGGTTCTTGCTTCAAAAATTAGTATCATAGCCAAGTCCTTTAGAAACATTTTAACATCTTGAAGGAGATCCTAAAAGCACAAGATGGCTAGGCATTTAAAGACAAAGAGCCAAGAGTTGAGATATTTGGTAAAATTTCATGAAGAGCAGATATATACCTTGAGTATATGACGTGGTTAAGGAAGCAAAAAGAAGTATGAAGGAAAATGTACCGAGATCAAAATAAAGGTAGAATATCTAAAGGTTAAAGAGGAATATTGTATTAGGTATGAAGCAAAGATGGTGCCCTTGATTGTATATTTTGATCAAGTATCTAACAAGTTGAATTCCTATGAGAGGTTTGCGAAGAGCACCAAGTCTTTAGATGATATTTTAAATCATAAGAAGTATTGAAGTGATAAGATAGGTCTTGGTTTCATTGGAGATCAAAAGAAGAGCTTTGTGAATGAGAATTTGGGTCCTACTTCCTATAAAGGTCACAAGGTACACAAGGAGGATGCTATCATGAACATGAAGGTTTATTCCAAGAGAAATGAAAGGTATAATCCTATCAGATAGCTCAATTCCATGAGATATTCTAGTTATTTCAATGATTATTGTTACTCATGTAGATTTATTTGTAATATGGGAAGATAATGTAGAAGAAGGATCTCCAAGAAGGAATTATCATGGGACTATGGAAGGAATCAATATCTATCAAGAGGAATGAGGTATGTTGTTTTCTACAACTATAATGAAAGAGGTCATATTTATAGGTTTTTTCATCATGTGTCACCAAAAGAGAAAGAAGTTTGATGACCCTAAATTAAAGAAGGTATGTAATCCAAAGTAAATCAAAGATGAACTAAGGAAAGTTAAGACAATATTAAAATCATACCATAAATATCCTCTGAAGAAGGTAAAGTAAAAAATCAAGATGTGTCAGGATAATAACGGAAAACAAATTGGAAAGTTTCATATGATAGAGAATAGGTGAGAAGTTATAGAGCACTAAGAGTATATGTTATCAACATTTCAGATAGTAGATAAGGATAATGATGTTAATATCAAGAAAGAGGAATCAATCATGATGTCTAAGAGGATTCTATAGAAGTAATATCAATCTCAAGGTTGTAAAGAAGTGGAGATCTAGGAATATCCCAAGTTTATGCTATTTTAGATCCCTATGAAGCATGGGGCATATTCATTAGGCTTCTTGATGAAATTCACCAGTTAGTAGAAGAACAGTGTATTTTGAATTATGGATTTGTAAGAGTTATGTTGTTGTGTTTTTTTGATCAATCTGAATAATGTTATAAATACGTGTTGCATTAGAAGTGTGTTTCAAAGTGTCCTATTTCAAGAAGGTAGTGTCATGATTTAAGAATATGTGTAGAAAATAGGCAGGCATATATATAGTTTGAAGAATATGGTTTCATCTTAATGTTGCATCTTGATACCAAGTTCAAGTCTATGAATCTAGATAAACAAGAATTATGTTATAAGGTGTGTTGTGGCATAGGATGCTGGATATGTAAGATAGCTATATGAAGATTGTATAGATGTTACAAGGTGTGATTTATTGTTTTCATGTTATAAATAGGGTTCTTCAAGAAGGTTTATGATGTCTTGAAAATTTAGATAATCACATTGAAGAATGTGGTGACTTGACTAGCCCAAATCACACGATCATGAAGAGTTATAATGACTTTATTAGTTCAATTATAGTCATGGTATTGTGTTACAATACAATATTATTAAAGAAGGCATGTTTTATTCTCATGATATTATCAATATAATTCATGAGGTTATGTCATAGTCATGGAGTCATCATGATGGTTTGAGATGTATTGAAAGTATTGTTACACTCATAAGAATAATGTTACAAAGAGTTGTGCATTATGAATCGGGATCATGAAGTATTTAATAGATGTGTAAGGTCAATTAAGCTATGTTACAAGGTAGAAAAAATTATAGAAATGTGATTACAAGAGTTATATAGGTCTTTGTATGAGGCTTGTACCACAGTGATGCATGAAGAGGATCAAAGTATTTGATTTATCTTCTCATCAAGCATTTTTATGAAGGATTGAGTGATTTATGAGCTTAAAAATAATAATGGACACCCATCAAATTAGTAAAGGTGACAGAGAGGTTAGTAATCTAGGTTTGCTGATAGTGAAGTTATGAAATGTTATTGAGTTGATTCATTGAGGTGTCATAGAGGGAGAATGATAAAATGAAAAGTATATTTTTGAAGTGATTTTAGTTTGTTGTATATTCCCATCAATGAAAAAGGGGATATTGCTGGAAATTTATGGTTAATTTCCAGTTATTCAAGGTGAGTATAGAGTGTTTTAGTTGATGTAAAATGATGGCTAGTGATGATGTCAAGGTCTACATGATGGATTTCATTTGTTAGTCAGGTCATCTTCTATACAGAGAGAAACAATTTGAAGTAAAAGTGAAGAAATCAGGTCCAAATGATGTCTAAGATAAAAGGAACGATAGCGAGATCAAACCAAGCCAAGAAATCAGATGCTAATCATAAAACCACGATCAATAAGATGAAAGCAATTCCCCATAACAACTTTACATAAAACCTTTGAAAACAAATGAGCAATAATATCATATATTATTATGGAACTCAATGAAATACAAAAATTATGGGCCTTGTTTATATAAGAAAGGAATAACAATATAAGAACTAGTCAAGGTCGTAGATCAAGCCATAAATCAAGGAAAGAGCTAGTAATCAAAGAACTAGTCAATACCATAGATTTAGGAAAAACCAGACATCAAGGATCTAGTCAATACCATAGATCAAGGAAAGAACTATAGATAATAACTAGATAATATCACCCTAATATCTAAATAAAATAAAATAAATATCCACACACATAAGTGGGCAAGGATAAATATAATAAAGGTAAATAAAGTACCTAGGTGAACATGAGCTAAGGTAAATACCTACCTAATACCACCATTAAGTGAAAATAGGGCCAAAATATAAGTGGCATGTCCCAAAGTATGAGTCTTGGTAACTAGGTCGATGAGGTACTCATGTACAATATATCCATGAATAAATATCGAACCAAAAGAAGGAAAAATCCTTATAGAAGAAAATAGAAAGATGAAGAATAAGGAAGATGTTCTCATGAACACCCCCAAAGAACAAATTCTGAAACCCCAAGCATTCCACACAAATCAAGGTAGTGAGGTGATGCAAAAGGATTTGTAAAGATGTCTCGTAACTTTTTACTAAGTCAAAATGTACTCCAAGCAAATAACTCCATCCCTGAATGTGCTAATGAATGAAGTGGATGTGTATCTCAATATGCTCAATCCGCTGGCGCTCAACAGGGTTGCGAGAAATGTGAATTACACTCTCGTTATCACACCAAAGTACAGTAAGAGAATCCTCTGGGAAGCCAAAAAATTTCAATAAGCTGTCGAAGCCAAAGAATATGATGACTCTGTGAATCGCTGCCCTCGTACTCTTCCTCGAAGATGAAAGTGCAATAACCAGTTTATTTTTCCACGCCCAAGAAAATATATAAGAACCAAGACAAAAATATATCCAGAAGTGGAATTCCTCTCATGAACAGAACCTTCCCAATCTAAATATGTATACCCAAAAAATCGAGTAGAACCCCTAGTGTAGTGTAGGCCAAAGCAGAACTTCCCTACAAATAGAAAAAAATCCTTTTAGAAGCTTGTCGGTGACTACTATGAGGAGAATGTGCAAACTAAGATAAAATCCCTACCGCAAATCAAATATGAAGGTGAGTATGGGTCGAGTATGTGAGAATCCCAACCAAATGCCTATACAATGTAGGATCACAAAGTGGTGTAGTATGTGTAGAAGTAAGAGTAACCCGAATCGAAAAGGAGATGGACTTGGTGTAGATACCAAATTTGGGTCACACTCCCCTTGATCCCCTTTCGATTAGTTAACATAACGTGTTCATATAACCACGACCCCTTTACCCCACATTTATATTAATTTAATTACTTACAATTGAATTAATACCCATCCTCACTTTATTTATTAATTTAATTACTTTAATTAAATTAATTTACACCTCACCCAACCACATCACCTAGATACCTCACCATGGACCTATTCTTAGCATATTTCTACTTACATTAACCAACTAGGACTTAGTTTAACCCTAAAATTATATGCCTATTCTTTCTCCAATAGCATGCCCACTTATTTAAGCATTAAATACCATTTTAGACTGGACCAATAGTCGAAATCACCAAAAGATAGCCAAGATCTACTAATTTGGTAAACCTAGGATTTCCCACCTTAACCGACGTCGGTAATTCCTAAACCGACTCGATCACCCTAACCATCATCGGTTACCATATTTACATTTTGGGCAACCTCTTTCGGGAGGTTGGTGATTTCAAGTTTGAGAGAGAGAGAGAGATCTGCATGCAAGAAAAAACTAGAGTCTTCTCAAGCATCCAGATGACCCTAGCCAAGACGAGGATTGATCTGAAGGCATTGGAATTCATGATAACATTCTAGGAAGCATTTCCGTGACATCGATTGCCGTTTCAAAATCAACCATTATTATCCTCCACCAACCAAGCCTACAAATACAAGTATGTTTTGATCTGCATCATTCTATACTTACTTAGATTGTAGTTTCTTTATCTCTGTTTGTTAGATCCTATTCTCCTTTACATTCCACCATCCCCACCTTCCTGTCAATCCACCCATCCAACCACCCAAAACCGTTTAGCTCCCCATACCGACTCCTAGGCATTCCTGAGCCTTCCTAGCATTTTTACGAACCTAATCATCCTTCTTCCATTCTCTATGCAATCACATAGAATCTATAAAACTAATTTTATTTGATTTCCACCATTCTACCTCTACCAACACTGGTCACCTTAACCATCATCAGTTTCCCCTTCACCGGCATCGGTCACTAAACTGACATTGGTTACTATGTCTCCTGACAGAATCTCACTAAGTTGACCTTAATGCTGAAAAATCCTCACAAAACCTTGCCAAAACCTCGTACCTCACCGAAACCTTATCACAGACTTCCCCATCTCTTTTTGTAGACATAGAGAGAGTCTAGACACCTATTTTGACATTCTACCATTATCCATCCTATACCATCATCAGTTAGATCTAAACTCACGTCAGTCACATCCTAAGCGATATTGGTTCTTTGTGTTTGAAAACCCTTCTCGGGAAAACAGTTAATACCCATTCCCAAACTACCTAAAATCACTTATAACCTTTACCATACCTCACCAAAAGCCCGTACTGCAGGACCTACAACCCGATAACAACCCATCACCTGACCCATTTTGACCTCAATCACCTTTTTACCCGACATTTCTTATTTCTTTTGTACAAGGTACCTAAATCCTCTCAATTCCAATAAGAATGTTATTTCATGTTTATTTCGAATAAAATTAATATTCTTATATAAAAGTGGATTGATACTGTTCAGAAGCATCATGCTTCCGGATCTAGCTTCGCTAGGCAGTCCACTCATTCTTGTGTTTAACTCTATCTAGTGGTATTTTTTGAATTTTACAGGTAGTTCCTCCTAGCCAAAAGGGATTATTTGTAATCAACATTGGATCGGGAAAATATAACGCACACACTACCTTCAATTGGCATCACAAACATGTTAGGAATTAGTATTTACATTATGTAGATAATAATTACATTTGGTAATTATTATTATATTAGTAATTTTTTATTAAGTTGTTATATAAAACAACTAATAACGAATGTGTGTTGAGTTGTTTGGTTGTTACAAACAACTCACGAGATTAGTATTTGTTAGTAGATTAGTTTCTCAATTTATAGGAAACTATGTGCCTATATATTTGTAATTGCATCCTATGTAATTGATCCGGAATGAATATAATATAATATCATTATTTCATGTATAAATGTAAATAGTTTTATTGTGCAAATGTGTGGCATTTATTATATTTGGTAACAGTGTGTCGGGTTCCTTGCAATATGGTTTGTTGACTGGTGGAAGGGAAGCCCTGTGATCTTCTGCCCATGTGATGAAATCCATAGTTGAAAGAATATGATGTACACTTCTTAGTCTTGCATTAAATCTGAGTGCAGTTCTCTATTTTGTTTTACATTTCCATGCCTCATTTATGCTACACGTGTAGACGCCTTGGATTTGGAGTTCGCAAAAATGGTTTTTGGATATATTTTTATTAGCTCCATAATGTTTGAGATCATTGTATTTGTTGCTCGTGTTGGAACGAAGGATCTATAGGTGGATAGTGGAGGATTGTGATCTTGAAATATGTGAAGATTTCCTATTAATTTTTCTGATGCTTGCAATCTCTGCATCCATATCTAATTGACTATGAAATTTCTAACAGTGACTTGGTCCTATTATTTCATTTATACACTACATCCACATGTAGGTTTATAGTGTAAGACACATGAACCTAATTTCAGTGTCTCAATACAGTCATACGAGAGCTTTATGGATGAGATCTCGGGTGGTGGACTTTAGAATACATAGGAAACCAATACATTAGGATTCCTTTGATTGGAATTGGAATTCTACACTGATTTCTAGGTGTTGCATGGTAGATCAGTGATCTATCCACTCTCAAGTCCATGCAAACATCTCGAAGGGTGTGTTGAAGAAGATTGAGCTGCATTGGTGTCGATCACCAAGAGATAATCCAATTCATCTCATCTACATAAATCGCTTGGTTATATAGCATTGGTTATAACACGTGTGCCATCCATATGCTTGCGTTTCCACTTGGAAGCAATTGGTATGTACTCTAAAAGATTTGAGCATCAATTTCAACCAATTTGAAGGTTTGATCTACCACGTGTGGATAAATTCATTCTCTATCTTTCCTGGTTGACGTGGTGCATATAAATGTGTTGAGGCTTGGTATTTATCAATAGATTATGTTTTATAATGACTCAGCCTGAACAAGAATGTGTGTAGATCTGTATTTTCATGCATTCTAATAGCAAACTTGGCATAACCGTGGTGTTAAAGAAGAAGCTATTTTGTATTGGAAATGCAGTGAAAATAATAGCTATGGTGAAAATAGTATCATTTTTTTGATTGCGTATTTTAATTAGATTTCTTGGTTTCATCATTCTATTGTATTAAAAAGTAATCTTTAATTAATTTTTATAAGTTATCACACGGACGTATTCTCGGTAGAATCCGACGTCCGAATTGTGTGAAAATTCATAATGGATAAGTTGAGTCACATTGAAAAATTTGAAGGTAAATATTTTCATACCTGGAAAGTATGAACCGGTTGTTCTTGATCAACAAAGATCTGTGGGATATTGTTGATGGAAAAGAGAAGAAACTGATAAATGCCAATGAAGCAAGAAATGGGACAGCAAAGATCGAAGGCTACAACGATTATCGGATTAGGTCTATCGATGCTTATCTACATCATATAGACTTAAAAAGTCCTCTCATACAACTGGGTGACATTGAACAAGTTGTTTGGATCACAAATGGGAAGCGCAGTTGATATGTTTGATGATGTACACTGATGATGATGCTAAAGTAGTATTACTTAATAGCATGCCTTCATGTTATTCTAATATGGTCTTTACATTAAGAAAAATAAATCCAAGTCTAGAAGAACTTATTTCTTCTTTGATAGATGAAGAAAAATAATTATGGTTGTTGAACTAGAGGAGACTACAATTTTGGTAGAAACAAGAAAGCATTTGGTAAGAAAAATACTAAATAGGGTTCAACCTCTAAAGGAACAAAGAAACAATTTACAAGCTACTATTGTAAAAGACCTAGTCATATATCTAACAATTGCGAGAAAAGAGCACAAGACTTACTCGATGGGAAACTACAAGATAATGCCATGATTGTTGATGAAGCAGAGAAAATGAAGAGGAAGAAAATACTGCACATCAAAGTGATGAAGATTTTCTCTATTAGATTATTTTCAGATGGATGACGGAGGCACAGGAGGTAGGATGTTGATTAGTGACCTCTCATCACCACCAACGCACGAGGCCACATGTAGTTATGGTGATAGTGTGTGTGTGAGTTTTCTTTCATTTGAATTACAGTTTGTTGCGTGCAAGTATGATTTCAAGTATTCCTATTGAATAAGTGAAATGTTCACATTGAGGGGGGGAACATGGTCTCATTGTTCCATTTCCATTATGTTTTATTGTTTAGTTTTGAAAGCAATATTTCCTACATGATTCCCTGTTGTAGAGACATTGTATAATATTGATAAAAAAGTATTGTAGCAATCATGATGTGAAGGTTTTTGGTAAACCAAGAAAACCAATTGAAAGGTTTTTGGTAAACCTGTAAAACCAATTGTGTAAGGTTTAAGTAAAACTCAAAACCAATTGTGTAAGGTTTTTGGTGAACCTATAAAACCAATTGTGTAAGGTTTTTGGTGAACCTGCAAAACCAATTGTGAAAGGTTTTTGGTAAACCTATAAAACCAATTGTGAAAGGTTATTGGTACACCTGCAAAACCAATTTGGTAAGGTTGTTGGTATAAGCCAGAGAAAATCGTCAATGGAATAAATGTGCATTGGCACATGTTCGAGTTTTGTGCAAGCCCGATGTTGCACATTTGCGGAGTTGATCATGAGCACACAGAGGTGGCACGCTACAATCAAAGAACGAGATATATTGAACCATGTAAACACTAAGGGGGGAATGTTAGGAATTAGTATTTACATTGTGTAGATAATAATTACATTTGGTAATTATTATTATATTAGTAATTTGTTATTTAGTTGTTATATAAAACAACTAATAATGAATGTGTGTTGAGTTGTTTGGTTGTTACAAACAACTCACGAGATTAGTATTTGTTAGTAGAGTAGTTTCCTAATTTATAGGAAACTATGTGCCTATATATTTGTAAGTGCATCCTATGTAATTGATCTAGAATGAATATAATATAATATCATTATTCCGTGTATAAATCTAAACAGTTTTATTGTGTAAATCTGTGGCATTTATTATAAAACAAGTATTCCTCCTTGGCCTATCACCCTCTATCTATTTTATTAATTTTCTAAGAATCCGGTGAAACATTTTGGCACACTTAGTGGGACCCATCTGGGGTTCCATGCATTTATTCTTTCTTAGGAAACTATTGTATTTTTGTTTCTTTTCAAAAGGAAGTTAAACATTAAATTCTCTCCTTGGGAATCTTCTCTTTCTTGTATCTATCTAAGTGACATTTCTTATTTTAGGACTAAGAAGAATCATTATTTTCTCTTGCATTTGCATTAGTGAAATTCATTCTCTTTCCTATTCACTCTTTGTTTAAATCTAACATCAAATTTCGATTTGGGTTCTAAAATACTTGCATTTCATACTTCTATGCTTGCATTTTTAGCTCACATCAAAAATGAGGGAAACCTATATGATGGAAGTCATGCCCGGTGATGGTTGACATAATTGAATCGTAGAAGCACTTTCTCTTCTCTTTTTTTTTTTTTCCAAACTACACAAATATAAATTTACACATCTTCTTAAGCAACACCATACCTAGAAGATATTATCAATGATCACACAATTAAAGGATTTCATGTGGGCACCGGCTGGTTTCTTTGACTGTCATTATCGAGAGAAAGGACCGCCCCCTCCAAAATAATAACCTGAAACACCCCTTAGATCTTAGCTCTTTATAGGATGCCTTCCCAACAAAAAAATTTGTTCGAATTCGAGAAGTCGGGTCTAAAATAGCATAAGCTAAACATACAAATTCACTTGTAGGATTTCATGTTTTTCTTAGCTTTTTCTTGAGTTGTGAGGTTATGTGCTTCATTTTATTCTTCCTTTCACACTCTGCCATCATAGTTGGTGTATTCCGACTATTTATGAGTGTGTCAGGACCCATTTTTATCATACTCAGGTTTCTGGGTTGATATTCCATCTAGCTTAATTCAAAAAAATCAATTTTTCTTCACTTCTTCAAATTTCACAGGAACAAAAGATAGGTCCAAGTGACCGTCATTGGTTTACATCTGTCTGTCATCATCATTTACTTAGCCATTGTCATTTTTAGCTCTTTTTGGGAATTCTACCAAAAATAGCATTCATCACATCTTCTGTTCTATTTGAAGTTCTCAGGACATCATCATATCCCTAGAATTTTAATATCACAATCAAGTACTGACCTCCTTATTTCATCTTCATTAGATTTAGCCTCATTTACAAAACCGTTGGTTTTTCCCGATGAATGGTATCGGTCACCTAACCATCCTCGGTCCCCCTTTAACCATCATCGGTTAGTCTAACCATCGTCAATTTCCTGTGTTTGATTTCTAATTAAAACACCAACTAGTTTCACCTCCCGGAATCCATCCTTCTCCATTTCTACTATTTTCTATGTCATTTATAGAGTACAATTTTACTAGATCTATGCTAATTCACATGGTTTTGACTCGCAACCAAACCAATGCCCTTGTGTTTCACGCTATCCTTTATCCACTCCCACCTAGCCCATTGCGGTCTTTCATCCTGTCTCCTATGGATCCAACGAAGTCCATTACCATTAGTATCGGCGATGATGAGTTCACAAGAATCCTTGACCAGAATCCCGCTTCCCTACAATACTATCTTTCCCACTCATTTACACGGGACTCCTCGGGACAGTTAGTATATGACATGAACGTATCTATCCTCCTTCCATCAACCCCACTTCCACGTCATCTACCACTAGCTCGGTGGTACCTTCATCCACTTTACCACCTGTGGTGTCTCAGCTAGGCCCCACATCTACTATAACTACTGCATCTATGACATATATCGCACTGGGCAGTGGTGTCAACTATTCCTTCACAAACAACCTTGAGTATAGGCCCATCTACACCTACTTGCTCATATGTACCTATTGCATTGCAACCACCCATAGTGTCGTAACTCATACCCCATTCCAAAACCTTGTCCCCTCCATCCCACAGTCCTTGCCCCCAATTACTACCAAAGTCGTTACGAGTATCCCACCTACTTACGCATATCACCAACAATCCTTGATATCGTCTATCGCTATTCTCGGATATTTTCCACCTACATCTATTCCCCCTTCGCAGTCCTCCTATTTAGAATTACCATATACTAAAATGTCATCCACATCATATATTCATCATCAACCCCCTTATACTACAAGGGGTTCCCATTCATCACAACCCACCAACAACCTCATTAAGATGATGATAGAAAATATGTAAACATTCAAAGCATCAGTTTCGGCTCTCAAAGCTCCTTAACTTATGACAAAATCTATAATGATCCTATTCATCCATCTATTCCCATTCTCCCATACCCCGTGCATTGGGAAAAGCCCAAGTTCAACCATTTCAACAAGATAAAGAATACTGCAGCAATACTTGCGGTCATTCAAACATGGGTGTTACCTAATCACCCACAATGATGCTTTACTCTTAAGAACCTTCCCAATGTCCAAGTTGACAGGCCCGAGTTAGATTAGTATAGTGTATTACTCGGACATTCCATTTACTCATTTAATCAAGTGGCTCAAGTATTCTTGGACCATTTCTTAATTAATGTGGTCAAGAAAGTCACCCTAACCGATCTTTACTCAACACGACAATACGATGACGAGTCCATTGCTTATTTTGTCACTTGTTGGCACAACCTCATCAACCGACTTACATTTTAGTTACCTCAAAATGAGCTTATAATTTTTTCCACTAGACCTTGTGTCGGGAACATCTCACCAACTCGTAAGTACAAACCTTCTATACCTTTGATGAAGCATTTACCATGGCACAAAAATTGGAAATTCATGCCATTGAAGAGAATAAAATTCAACTGCGTAACAAAAACATCACGTTTGAATCAAATGATACCTCTTTGTCTTAAAATCCCCAAAATAATTATTCAAAAGCCAAGTGATCTTCTAATGCGGCAGTTCCTAAAGCTAGCCCATCTCACCCATCCAACCAAGAAAAACCTTCCTCCAATCTTTCTCCCAATCAAACTATTCAGTTCATATGAGAGCAACAAAAGTACACCCCAATAGGGGAACCTTATTCTTGATCTTATAAAAATTCTTAAGCCCGTATCCATTGCACTTCCGCCCATAAAACCACATATTTATTTCGACCATGCTCGCCCTATGCCTCGCATGGTATAAAGAACATGAATTTTGCAACTATCATCATGTTAAAGTCCATAACGATGGTAATTGTATTACCTTCAAAAACATCATCAAAGAAATGTTAGATAATGGAAATCTAGTCTTGGACAACCTGAATGAACCAGACTAACTAGACTTTCATATTTTCAAAATGCCATTCCCAAATCATACCCCATCCTCTAATAAAACTAGGAACATTCAACCACTAGCAGCAGTAATGTTCTTGAAGTCCATGTTGTTTTTGATAACATACCAACCATTCCCCAATTCCCTCATATCCTCTCTATCAAGGAGATTCTAGAACAAACTCCTCCTCTACGCAGAGGATCGTATCTCATCTACTCCTTCACCCACAGAGGAGTCCCCTTCATCTCCTCCCTCACCTACAGGAGTCCACCATTTTTTCCAATGCCATTTCACCACTCACCTCTGAACCTAACAAAAATCAACGGTATTAACTCTCCTACCCATGAGAGAGTCATGCTTTCCTTCCTCTCCATTGAAAGAGGAGCCTACCTCATTTCACCCATCATATACCATACCCATAGGAGATCCTTTAGAAGTGCCACTACCTATTGGTGACCATTCGCCATTAGCCTTCCAGGATCCCGTTGATCTGCTCTCGGATCTCTTACCCACAGATTCCAAAGCCAACCAGCTCCCTGTCTCACATACGTATTTTAGAGGGATTGCTACTAAATTAACATCAGATTCTCTTACAATAGTGTCACCTTCACACCTAGCCAATCACTTGAATTACATTTATAATTCCATGCTTTGGGGACACCTTCAGCTCCCCTTTTCAACCCAAAGGAAAATTTAAACATCGATACCTCCACGATCTACCCGGAGGTATTTCAAGTGACCAAATCAACCATGACTAAACTGTTGAAATTTCTTCTTCTATGTCACCCTTTCCTATATCCAAACCTTTACCCATGACTAAACCCATTCCTATGCCTAAGAACCTACCCACACCTACATCTTCCCCCATACCTAGACCCATCACTACCTTGGGTGTCATGAAAACATCAAGCCTTGTCCATCCATACATCAAATTGGATTTAGCCACATCTTCCCAAGCCCACACAAAAACCATTCCTCCACCTAAAAGGAAGACCCAACCTTCTAGGCCACACACACCAATTTCACCCACCACACCTTTTTCACCTTCACCCCTTCCATCCATCTTAGGAACTCACCCATCATCCTTGATCAAGCAACCCCTATCCAAGGAGAATAAAAAGTGAAGCAACCGCTTCTTCATCATGATCACTTTTACACCCAAATTACCCGCACAACAAACACCCTCTCCATCACTTGTATCTTTCTTACCACCAATACCCTCACCACTAACTATGGTACTTCCTTCTCCTCAACCTATGCCCTCCACCTTACCTCTATCAGAAAATTTCACCGCACCTCCATTATCCCCATGGATAAGTCATCCTCTTCCACCATCTTCTTTCCCTTCTACATCACACACTCCTTCCTCACCTCTACCCAAGAAAGTACAACTGAAATTGAAAAACCAACTACCCTTAAAAGAGGTAGTTAATCCTATAATGCATTATATCGCTAGTGCATCTACCATGCCTTTACCCAAAAAATTACAACCCAAGATTAAACAATACCGCTCGCCAAACCTGGTGGTCCAACTTACCCCTCCTCCAATTTCACCTCTTATGGCACCTCTCCCATCGTAATCACCCACCATTCAACCCAAACCCACACTCACTTCACACTATGATTCATTGGCAGGGTCATACACTATAATTTTAGCCAACCTTTTAGAGACCTCTATCATCACATTATCACCTCTTAGGCCTTACGACCCACTCAAACCCAAACCAAAAGGGTTTGACGATACCAAAATTTTCACCTACCATCATGTGTCAGGGCATGATGTAGAGAATTGTAAGGCTCTAAAAACTACTCTTCTCTAATTGTGTCCTCCTAAAGAAAATTTTGATGATGATGATCTTCTAGATGAGGACCCTATTTCACCTTCACCAATATCCCCACATCCTCTTCCATTACCTATTCAGTGACCAATATCTCCACCCCCACAACCTTTTTATCCACCTCCAAAATTTGAGATCAACATGGTTTGTATCAGGGAGTTAGCTAAACCTCTACCTAAATGTTAGTTTGCTCAACTTCTTTCACAAAAATATTATCCCATAATCTATTTCCTGTCATGTTATTATGCTTATCACATCTCAGTTTCTCCTTTAGCCCATATCAATATGGTTAGCATTGCTACTTGTGCCCAAAAAGACAAAGGAAAGGAGAAAGAAACCATCCCATCAACCAATCATGTGCCCAATATACCATCTGCACCCACACCCAAAATCACCATTCGAGGTCCCACATACCCTATTTCGACAAGATCACCCACCGTATAGTGTTAAAACAATTACACCAATCTCCTCTCAAAATGTCTTTGTATAAATTGTCCAAACCTCGAGTCACATCAACAAGCCCTCATGCAGTTTTACAATCCATCAAGGTTTTACCTAATGACCCGATGCCTATGGCCTCCATTATTACCCCTCATCATGTGGCCTCTCTCACTAACTCATCCCCTTCCTCTACACCTCCACCTACTCACCAAGTAGCCACACTCGATTTTTCGATGATGATATTATACCTCTCTAATCAAATGACCCTGATCCCGCCCTTTTCATCTCCATCTATATCAATAATATACGCGTACGAATTTAATCGTTATGATTAATGGTGAGGCCAACATCAACATTATTTCCTCCCATGTGTATAACCAAATGTGTATACCAACCAATTACATGCATAATAACCCAGTTATGTTACACTCATTCAATGACGCTATGACTTCTACTGTCTCGCACCATCGTCCTCCACGTTTGTGTGGGCCCCATCGTCATCGCCCTGCATTATTCTACGTCCTAGAAGGGGAAGTCTAGTGTAACTTGTTTCTTTGCTGACCTTGGATTTAATTCAACTTTACACCATTGTCTAAAATTTGAACATAAAGGACATAACTACACCATTCCAAGGTTGACTGTCACCATTCAAAACCCGTAACATGTTATACCGACCCAATGATTTCTTTATACCAGTTAAGCCATCTACCACTATTGCCACTTCTACTTCACCCATAACCCCATCCACCAATGTTGCCGCCACCTCTCCCACACCTAACTCTTCTATCCCCACTTTGCTGCCATAGCATCCATAGCTAACCCATCCATTAACCCATCTACTTCCCAACCAACCAATACCCCTTCTTCCCAATCACCTAGTAATTCATCTATTCCCGCTACCCACATATCAACCACCGATCCCTTAGAAGGTGTTTTTCAATGTCTCACTCTGAGGGAGTACCACTTATACAATGTCAACACATTCCTTACTCCATAAGAGTATGGTAATCTTTTCCAACATCCTCACTATGATCACCGCATAGGTGAGATATTCCCTTATGGTCCTCCCCACCTTCATACCAACCTCACATATAGGGGACTTGATACTTCAACATATTCACCCAAACCACCATCCCAAACATGACCATTTTCATCTGACCTCTAATCTCTTACCAATTGCCGCTTCACCCACACTTTCCTACACCACTATGCATGGAAGGGATTTGGCTTTGGTTCTTATGAACAAGTCTGTCATATCATCATCTCGTGTACCACCCGTAAAATCAAAGACCATAGTGGTATTGGCTTCATTGAACTATCCTCCGATAAATCCCGCATTGAACTCATTAAGGATGAAAACCTTCTCCACCCCGTTCACCAACATCACCACCTTCACCCATAGAGTCTATGGATCCAAAATCCATTCCTCCTAATGTTTTTTTTTCATAAACACCATTTCCTTGGGACCTTTGACTTATCAACGAGATGGTGAGGCTCCCTCTTCTCTTCCCTTCCTATATCCTAACATGATTGATGACGATACACCATCCATTAACGTCGTTCAATGTTAGGACGATGAGTCTATTCTCACCTACCTTGGTGTGGAAGATTCTTATATTCACCGGTCGTTTCCTTCTGAGATGTAAACCATGTTAAATGAATCAACCATCGAAGTCAATATTAACACTCAGGATGACCCACACATTTTAAAGATAGGCCAATCTTTAGATGCCTTTGAACAGAAGCCATTAATTCTTTCCTCTCGGGATTATAACAATGATTTTGCTTGGTCCTATGCTGATATGCCCAGACTAATCATAACGTTGTGGTCCACAATATTATAACCATTCCAAGCAAAACCCGTAAAATAAAAGCATGTGGAAAATGCATCCTCACATTATTCTTCTTGTCAAAGAAGAACTCCAATGCACTCTCTTGGTTTCCTTCATCCTATCCATTAAATATCCCCAATGGATTTCTAACATCATTCCTATCACAAAAGCAACAGTGGACTTCGCATTTGCGTGGATTTTTGTGACCTCAATCTAGTTTTCCCTGAAAATTATTTTCCTTTAACAGGTATTGACCAACTAGTTGATCTCACCGCTGTCCATGAGATGTTATCACTCATGGATGGTTTCTCGGGTTATAATCAAATATTACTTGCTTTGGAAGATCAACACAATACCGCCTTCATCAATCCTTGGGGTAACTTCTACTATCAAGTCATGCATTTTGGCCTTAAAAACACTAGTGCTACATATCACCGAGCTATGACTTATATCTTTCATGACATCATGCATCATATATTGGAAGATTATGTAGATGACCTTCTTGCCAAATTAAAACATCGGGTTGAACATCTTACAATCCTCGAAATTCTTCTTTGACTATATCATCAAGTATTATGTTCACCTTCAGCCCAATAAGTGTGTCTTCTTTGTGCTCTTAGGAAAGATCCTTGGTTTCATCATTTTGTTGCATGGAATATAAGTCAATCTTGCAAAAATATAGGATATTCTCAAAATGCCCGCCTACTAAGCTTTGCTAACTTCAAGTTTGCAAGGTAAGTTGTAATCTATTCTTTTTTTTTATTTCACAACTTTTCAACTCACGCCAAACCATTTCATCACCTCCTCAAAAGTACATCTCCTTAAAAGGGGATGATGAATGCCAAAAATCCTTTGACGCCTTAAAACAATACCTTATCCAACCACTGGTGCTCATTCCTCCTAAGGATGATCAACAATTTTGCTTGTAAATTTCTGCTACTGATCATTCCTTAGGTGTCATGCTCGCTCATCGTGACAAAAAAATAGGGAACAAGTGGTCTATTATATAAGACGTAAAATTATATACTACAAAATGAGGTACACCCATGCCGAAAAACTCTTCTTAGCCTTAGTTTGATCACCACTAAATTTCGTCATTACCTATTCAATCAAAAAACATTTTTCGTTACCAATACTGACCCCTTACATTACATGTACGCCAATCCCTATCAACATCAACATGCTTCACGTTAGCTCATGCTTCTCACAGACCTTCACCTTAAATTCATTCATCAAAAATATATCAAAGGCCAAACCATTGTTGACCAACTTGTAGACGCACCTC
Source organism: Taxus wallichiana var. yunnanensis (assembly GCA_018340775.1). NCBI lineage: Eukaryota > Viridiplantae > Streptophyta > Pinopsida > Cupressales > Taxaceae > Taxus > Taxus wallichiana. Next base: position 539,885,048 of record CM031239.1, read on the forward strand.
TCTCCAGAAAGCAATCCTCTAACTTTAATTTCCTAGATGAATGCATTGCTACCCTCTCTTTGGATGATGCCATTTATGAAATGATGTTATTATTTGATAGTTCCAAATGCCAGTATGGGGGGGTGATGCAGGTGTTATCCTCATTCCTATTGATGGTGAACCTATGCCACTATCTTTAAACTTGATTTTTATTGTACTAACAATATCACCGAATATGAAGCACTTGTATTAGGTGTCCAAGCCTCCATCTCCTTAGATGTTAAACCAATTAATATATTTGGTGAATCTCAACTGGTTGTAAATTAAGTCAATGACATGTACCAATGTCGTACCAAAATACTTCAAAAGTATAAACATCATGTTGACATACTTTTGATTGCCTTTGACCATTATGAACTTCAAACCACTCCGCGGTCCACTAACAAATTTGTGGATACCATGTCTGTCTTATATCTCGGATACCTACTTCACCCTTTGACTCAAATATCTTTGTCACAACACAAAGGTTACAATCACCTTCTTATTTATTTCGAGACATCATATTCATTGGGAACTGTTGAACCCGACCCACGTGACATTTGGTATAAGCGGTTTTTGACTACCTTTCCCTTTCAATTCTACCTCCCGACCTTACTTGCAATGGACAAAGCACCTTTCTAAAAACTTTCTCTCACTATTTCATCATGGGTGGTCTTCTTTATAAATGTGGATTTGAAGGTATCCTCTTACGATGCCTTTCAAGTTTTGAAATTCCCTACACCATCAAGGAATTTCATGACAGAATTTGTGGAGGTCACTTTAGTGGCCTAGTTGTCACTAAGTGCATCCTTCTCCGGGATAATATTGGCCAACCCTCAACCGTGAATGTTGTAGCTATGTCAAATGTTGTGTGAAATGCCAATAACATTCTAATATTCATCACACACCTAGTCATGCCTTACAGGTTTCCCAAGACCTTTGGCCTTTCTCTCAATGGGGTTTGGATCTTGTTGGAGATATAAATCTCCATTCCTCATAATGACATCAATGGATTATAACCGCTACTAAATATTATACTAAATGGGTTGAATCGTACCTCTTATTTCTACAAAAACTAAGAAAATATGTGAATTCGTCAATCATTACATCATTTTTTGCTTTGGTGTTCCTCTTTGTCTCATCACCGATAATGGAAAATAGTTCAAAAACAAAACCTCGCGAAAAATGTGACACCTTCTTAATTCAACTCAATTTATCTTCACCTTACTACCCTCAAACAAATGGCCAAGTAGAATCAACCAATAAAACCTTGAACAAGATTCTTATGAAAGTGGTTGGTGATACTGGAAAGGATTGGCACACACACATTCCTTTTACCTTGTGGGATTACCATATTAGTATTTATACCTCAACCGCCACCACACCTTTCTCTCTGGTCTATAGTACAAGGCTGTCTTGCCTCTTGAGGTATAGATTCCATCTCTTTGTATCTCACTCAAAGACATGCTCAACGATGATGACTTTCTCTAGGACTATTTGGCACAACTTGAGTTATTAGACAAATGTCATCTTAATCTTGTCGGCCATCTCAAAATCTACCAAAAACATATCAAATGTGCATACGATAAACATGTCCATGAACAAACCTTCCAGGTTGGTGACCTAGTCATAAAGGAGAATCAATATGTAACAAAAGAAGAAAAAAGTAAACAGGGAAAATTTTCTCCTAATTGGCTTGGACCTTATATCATTACTAATACCTATGGATCAGATGATTATTGTTTGTCTTCACTCAAAGGTAAACCTAAACCTGAGCCCCTCAATTCCTTGCATCTTCGACCATTTTATTGTTGAAATAAAGTCCTATATCACCTTCTATCTATTGACCGCTCATCCCTTGAGTACCATTCACCTTCCATGTCACTTATTTTTAGGATCAACAACTAAACAAGGATCATGTGATTACCCGTCACCTTTCAACCTCATCTTCAATATGAGTACCATGGATCTACTCATGGCATGATTCTCATGTATAATTTTCATCTTATTCTCGATGGAATCCCATTTTCGTTTATTCCTTTAACCCTCTCTTTCATAGTTAACTTCTATGTGCTATGGTTTATGTCTTCAAAACAAGAGCCTATCTTTCTCTATAGTCTTTTCCATGACATAAAAGTCTAAAAAACAAAACAATTTCAAAAGTAAAGTGAGATTCAACTCCTTGAGTCAAACTTCCAAAGTAAAAATATGACTCCCTCAAAAATGACATCTATTCTTTCTATCTTGTTGTTATAAATAGACTGCTCCCTCAAAGGAAATCTATACAAAGCTAGCCATACTATACATAGTCTATCATAAAAGAGGACTATCCTTGCAAAAAAAAATAAAATATTCATAATCTTCCCTATCGATCAGCTTCACGTAGATCTTAGGGAGATACTATAATAATCCTACATAGAGTTCCCTGCATCGATCGGTTTATCAAAAACAAAATCAAAAAGAAGAAAAGATAACCTTTTTTCATGGACTTTCTGTTTTGATCTTGGGCATCTTGCCAAGTAGGTATGCTATCTCGCATCAAGTTATGCTAAATCCAACCTACATTCACCTCATTTCCTTTTCACCCTAATTTCACCCCATGAAGGGATGTTCCGCATAAATCGACATTTTGTGATCATGTGATTTTCTTCACCCTTAGAATAGTCAATTATGCACCATCTTTAGGGTCTTATGTGTATAAGCCAATATTTGGTACGATAGACTCGTTATGGTTCTTATCAATTAGGTGGCTCTTTTTGTCACCTCTTACCATTCACCTTCTCCATCACTTGTTTATTTTCCTATACATGACTAGACCATCGAAACCTACATTTTGGGAATTCCTCTTTCACCAAATTCAACCTAAAGTCACCCATGCCTATTCACCCTCAATTCAATCATGCCTATGACCTAGACTCAAACATGACTAAATGACCTAAACTTAACCATGCCTAAATGACCTAGACTCAACCATGCCTAAATGACCTAAACTCAACCATGCCTAAATGACCTAGACTCAATCATGCCTAAAAACTACCAAATCATTCATCTACCTCACCATATTCTTCCCTAGCTTACGGGAGAACTACATCGGCTTGAGGCCCCTTTTTGTCGGGCTATGTAGGCAGCACTCCGAGGGCATGGGGCCCTTGGAGGTTAGCTCGGACACTCTTTCCCCTAACCAGTTTTCCCCCATATTTTTCTATTCACATGTTTCCTTAGTTAGTTTCCATCTTAAACACTACTTGGAAATTAAACAAACATAAAAGTATATCAGCATATATACTTACCTATTTCTTACATCATCATATCCTACATTCATCATTTCAAATTTCCATAATATCAAATATTTTGGAAATTTAAACCATAACATACATATAAATCATCATTTATTTCCCATGTTACTAACAACTTGGAGATTAAATCAAAACCAAAAATTAGATTCCACCATGCCTATGAATGACTCCACCATGCCTAACTAACCTAAATCCACCATGTCTAACTGACTTGACTCCATCATGCCTAACTCGACATAACTCGACCATGCCTAATCAATTGAATCCACCATGCCAATTGACCTAACTCCAACATGCCCAACTGACTTGACTCCACCATGCATAACTGACCTAACTCCACCATGCCTAATTGACCGAACTCTATAATTCCTAACTAACCAAACTCAACCATGCCTACATGACCTCGAATCGATCATGCCTAATTTACCTAGTTTCCATCACATACATAATAACAATAGAAATTAAAAACATAAGTAGAACATCCATACCATACACATCATAATCTATAACAATGAATGTTTATGTATCAATACAAATGCATACTGATGCAAATACATATAAGTATCTCAAATCACTTAGATACATCCTCATTATCATCGACACACAGCCGGTAAATACCAAAAATCAAAACATTGATCATATACGGTGACTAATCGTCACCCCATTCGATATCCATACATATCTCACCTATCTCCTCCTCCTCCCCTCCAATACGGTGCCCTATCAACATCTCTCCACCCTCCACGGGCCTTGATCTAACCTTTTCCTAACCCTCACCGGGACCGGCCAGCTGTGTGAATTCATAGCCTCACCTGTCTCTATCTCTAGGCACCTCGGGCCCCTGTGCTCTTTGTGTTATGAGTGTAGGACCTAGTCCTCTCACTCACAACCTGTTGTGCCCCGTGCTCTGCATAAGAGGGGAAATCTATCCCGATAGTCGTTTGTTGATCCTGGTAATAATGTGCCTCGTTCAGGGCATCCTTGAACCTCATCATTGGCACCGTCTGAGGTTATGCCACAGGTATCACAACAACATGTGAACTATGTACTACTAGGGATGGCCTTATACCCTATACCTATGTACCCTCTCCTCCTCCATATACCATGGGACCCTATCCTGTTGTTGTCTATAGTATGGGGCATTTTCCCGAGAATGTGGAGGTTCTTTCGTTGTAACTCCGAGCCTTTGTAGTGGTCAAATAACCTTGTAAACATGCTATCTCGCACTGTAAGGTAACTACTGTCCCCTATCACCATCCAAAATTTGTATGGGCACCTATCCCTATATTACCGGGCTGTAAGGCTACCACCGCACCTATAACATGGTAACCTGTGCCTCTGACCCTGTGAGATGGCGCTGTAAAGATGCAATTTATGTTTGAAGGGCAACTCCCTTACCCTGCAAGGTATCCCCATGTACTACAATGGTGGCTAAGTCTGGTTTCCCTGGCCTTGGTGTTTTCACCTGTAGCTATGCCGCCCATCACTATCTATATCTATCAGTGACCCCAACATCATCAATATGCCTATCCACTGCCTGCTCCTCCTACCCTGTAGGCACACTCGGTTGTGGTGGAGACATAGGTCTCTCCACATCATCTCTCCTATACTATGGAAAGGGTGGTGGCACGTCCTATGGCAGCCCAAACTACCGTTTGACCCGTCCACAGTATCATCTCATGCTATCTCGGCATGACACCTTGTATCCACACGAGTAGCTGTAACTCCTCAAACTCATTTTCCATGTGCATGTATGAAGGATAGCCAAAATATGGCTTCCAAACAATATGAACTCCATAAAATCCCTCAAGTAACCGCTGGTAATACAAAACATCATGTGTGACCTTAGCCACCCAGCATTACCCAACACTAGGTACCCAACGTCTGTACCTAACTCGGACCAATCCAACCCCAAACCAATCATGTTGGGGAAAACCAACTTGGTGTAGACATATGATGTGCTCGTATGCCCAATAGTGTAGAAGTAAGTTACAACATAAACTAAACTGCTATAACCTCCCATAGGCCCACAACTCCTTATATAGCTACACTAGGAAGGACGATGCCCATGCAAAATAGACCCACTCCATCATGTCCTGGAGAACTCCCATCAATGGTCATGGGAATCTCCCACCCTCTACATCTGGTAAGCCAAAACAACATACTACCTCCACAAGAAAAACCAACAACCTCATCTCCTAAGGATGGGCCACATACATGTATCCATGGGCCACATATAGGATGAGCCTCATCTCCTAAGTCTTGCATTATGGTACCTCATCTTTCCCATCACCTCTCAAAAATAGCCACTATCAACTCCTTTGATGCCTCTGAAGTAATAGAATAAACCATCTCCCCAACTATTGATAGCCATAGGATCCTGTATACATCCTCTAGGGTAATGGTAATCTCACCCGTCGGTAAATTAAAAGTGTTGGTCACTGAATCCCATCTATCGATGAGTGTAACCATCAAAATAGGATCTCGAGCTATATGACTATAGCATCAGATCCCAATCAATCCAACATCTGTCATATGCTCCCACTCCTCTACAGTCACACTAGACAACATCACTATTAATAGAGGTGGTATTCTATTCCACATCCATAGCTAGTCCCTAACCGCATCCAACCAGGACCACAACATTGTTACAACTCGACAACCTTCACTTACCTATCAATGCCCCAAACCATACCCAACCACATCAATCCTACTCACCCCATTTACCTAATTCACCTACCAGCCTACTACCCCTTTACAATCATGACTCATCATTCTAAACATCATTTCACCTATTTACCTATCTTTTATGCCAACACTAATATTTTACCCTCATCTCTCTCCATATACCCTCCATTTACCACTTTACGCCTATTTTTATTTCCAGCCTAACCCTTATTATCCCTATTTCTCCTTCACCCTAATCGGAACTAGTCTCCCGATCGTCACGGTTTTCCTTGACCAACATCAGTTCAATTTAACTAGTGTCAGTCATCTAAGACCGGATTGATGTTAGCCAAATCGAACTAACGTTTCCCAAACTTAGACCAGCGTCGGTTTCCGTTGCGGAAAAATGAAACCAAAACCCACCCCCATAACCCATTTTACGTAAAATCCACCATAACCTACCCTTATACCTACCCTAATCCACCCCAATTTACCTTATATTCATTTATTATCCCATTTATCCTACATTTTCTCTTCCCCATATTGATTTTACCCTCATTCCACCCGCATTTCAAACTCAAACCCCCACCCCAATTTATTCGTTTTTAACCAAAACTTATAGCAAATAAAAAATTAGGGAATGCCCCTACCTCATCCCGATGTTGTCTACGTGGTGGTACATCCGGTCGCTGCATTGGTGGTCCACCCGAACCTTCTCCCACCTCTTCCATGTTGAAATCTACCTCAAATCTCTCCACAAATCACATGTCTCTAACTGATCTCATGGACCCACTGATCGAATGCCAATCACCCATTACGAGGCTTACCAACTAAAATCACCACCTCGCCCTATCGCTTTCCAAGCCCCATGCTTTCTTCTTTCATTTTCTACAAAAAGAAAGTGACAAATGATTTAGTAAAAAGTGGAAATTTTCTTTTTTAACCCCAATTTTACATGATCGATGACAGTCATGTCATACCCTACTAAACCGACATCGGTTAGCTTATAACTAACATCGATCACTTGCCATTATCATTTACACCCCATTTTACCCATTTCGATCAAAACTCATCATTGTTTAATACCTTTTGATAGTACCAACACCCATTGTACCTGTCCACATGCCTAAACTACCCTTACATTTCCTTAATTGCATTTAGGGACTTGTAATTTTACCTACACCTTGGTCTTACCCATGTCATGACCTATATACCTTGACCTAAACCCACCTTATGTGACCTTTGAACTTGTGCAATTGTTATACCTTGTGATTCCCTTACCCATGTTGTTCATCCTAATGACCTTACCTTTCCTATTGTCGTGTTGTTTATCCTGACCAAACCTTTGGCGCGTCTTCGGATCATACCTAAATGTTCCCGCATCTAACCTAAGTCTTGTTTCCTAACCATATCCTATACCTTGGATACTTGAATCACTTCAACCTTATTTTCATAAACCTATTGACCCTATACAATGTAGAGTTTTCAAGATCTTCAACTTGGTACCATGTCGCAAGTATATACATGTGCGTACGTGCGATTGCCCCTTACCCATTACCCGATTTGACCGTTACCATTACCCATTACCCAATTTGACCCTTTCCCATTACCTATTACCTGATTTGACCTTTACCCTTTACCCAATATGCCCATATCCATACCCATACCCACCTACCTTCTTTTTCATCACTTCCACATTTATCAAACCACTCACCAATTTTGTCTTATACCTCATCAGTTCTTGGTTTGAGGGGGATCACCTCCACACACATGGGGCACTCTCACCTTTAACCCTACTTGGGGCAACCCCACTCTCACTTATATTTGGGGCAACCACTTCCTATTTTTGTCAACATTGCTTATCAATACAAGCTACGCGACAAAAAGGGGAAAATGTAGACACCAAATTTGGGTCACACTCCCCTTGATCCCCTTTCGAGCAGTTAACATAACATGTTCATATAACCATGACCCTTTTACCCCAAATTTATATTAATTTAATTACTTACAATTGAATTAATATCCATCCTCACTTTATTTATTAATTTAATTACTTTAATTAAATTAATTTACACCTCACCATGGACCTATTCTCGAGCATATTTCTACTTACCTTAACTAATTGAGACTTAGTCTAACCCTAACATTAGATGCATATTATTTCTCTAACAACATGCCCACTTATCTAAGTATTAAATACCATTTAGACCCAAACCAACATGTAAAACTCGCCAAAAGATAGCCAAGATCTGCTAATTTGGTAAATTTAGGATTTCCCACCTTAACCGACGCGTCGGTAATTCCTAAACCGACTCGAACACCCTAACCATCATCGGTTACCATATTTACATTTTGGGCAAACTCTTTTACGGGAGGTTTGGGATTTCAAGTTTGGAGACAGAGATAGATCTGCATGCAACCAAAAATAAGAGTCTTCTCAAGCATCCAGACGACCCTAACGAACACGAGGACGAATTTGAAGGAATTGGAATTCACGGTAAAATTTTGGGAAGTCTTTGTCATGGCACCGACCACCGGATTTCATAGATAGACAATTTCTATCCTCTACCAACCATGCTTGCAACTACAAGTAAGTGTGTTTTGATCAATATCATTCTACACTACTTAGATTAGAGTATCTTTATCTTTTTTGTTACATCATATTATCCTTTGTATTCCACCATCCCCACTTTCCTTTCAATCCACCCATCCAACCAACCACAACCTTTAATCTCCCAATATTTGAATCTTAGGCATTCCTGATCCTTCCTAGAATTTTTACGAACCTAGTCATCATTCTTCCATTCTATGTGCAATCACAAAGAAGCTCCAAAACTAAGTTTGTTTGATTTCCACCAACCGCGCTCATGGCGTTGGTCACCTTGACCATCATCGATTTCCCCTTCACCGACATCGGTCACTAGACCGACATTAGTTATTGTGTCTCTGACAGACTTTCACTAAGTTGACCTTAACACCCCAAAAACCTCACAGAACCTTACCAAAACCTAGTACCCCACCTAAAACCTTATGATGAGACTTCCCAATATCTTTTTGTAGACACGAGAGAGAGTCCGGACACATGTTTTGACATTCTACCATTATCCATCCTAAACCATAATCGGTCAAATCTAAACCATTGTCGGTCACATCCTCACCGGTATCGCTTCATCGTGTAATCGACAATCCAACTCAGGACAACAAGCTAATACCCATTCCCAAACTACCCAAAATAACTTGTAACATTTACGAGTAACTCACCAAAATTCAGAATGCACTGCGAACCAATACCAGCCCATCACCTGACCCATTTTGACTTGAATCACCTTTTTACCTGACTTTTCTTATTCATTTTGTACGAGGTACCTAAATCATTTCAATTCAAATAAGATTGTTATTTCATGTTTATTTCGAATAGCATTAATATTGTTATATAAAAGTGGATTGAGAGTCTATTCAAGAAGCATAACACTTCCCGGATCTAGCTTCCACTAGGAAATCCACTCATTGTTGTGTTTAACACTATCTGGTGGTATTGTTTTGCATTTTCAAGGTAGTTCCTCCTAGCCAAAAGGGATTATTCGCAATCAGCATTGGATCAGAATTAGAACGCACGCACAACCTTCAACCAAAATCAAAAATAGGTATTCCTCATTGTCCTATCACCCTCTATTTGTTTTATTAATTTTCTAAGAATCCGGTGAAACAATTCACTTGCAATCAACCATATCAAAGCGCTAAATAAGATCATAGGTGAACTTTTGCTGACTCAAATGAATCCCCGAATGTATCTCGAGAAATCTGCAAACCAACGAAATAATGCAATACTCCAAGATCTTTCATACCAAACTCGTAGAAAGAGACCTCTGAATGGTATGAATGTTTGAAGAAAAACTCGCTAGTAAGTCTAGTGCCCACATTTTCTAGCCTCAGCTATCTTTAGACTTCTTAACCCATAGTTATGTTTTGACAGGATTTTGACATATTTTGGACATTATGTTATTTGATATTCATGGACATGTATGGTGATTTGGGGCACATAGTATGTTGGCACATTTTAATTGATGTTATGGATATTAACATATTGCCCGTGTTATTTGGGCCCAATTGATATATGATGGATACATAGTTTAGTCACACATCTTGATGATATAGTTTATTTGATTATTGATGAGAACACATGATAACATAAATATATGTCATTTATACGAAATGTGATTGCTAACCATGGTGAATTGGTGTGAAATTATGCATGTTTTCTTAATTATGACTCTATGTGGATGTTGTGATATCATAGATTGCATGTTTAGACTTGATCATTTACTGAGTAGTTGATTTACACTTATATTGGGCAGATGTGTTTAATGTGTGTAGGTGACAGGACACATGAGAATGTGGATTTCACGGCAGCTATGAAAATTGTGAACAAGTGGCCCATAAGGCTAAGTCCTAACCATGTTTGGTTTATGAGGCCTTACTATTTTATTTCATTGTTTGGGCACCATGATTGACCCTTATTTGCAATGTTGTATGTCATGTTAAATTAATTATGTTTAGGTTGTTTATTTTGTAAAGTAACCTATATTTGGGGGACTTAATAGTCCCCACTTGCATTAAGTTTGTATTTAGGTAAGTGTGTGTTAATTAAAGAGGATTAGGGTCACATGAGAACCCTTGAGTGGGCCCCAAATCCTCTACACTTGTGCCCAAACGTGCCAAACCTGAAATTTGGCTATTTATGGCATTTTAAGTGATCCCTTTTAGTTTTGGGAGTTCACTTGGCATGAAAATAGGCCCTTAGACCATACCTATTAGGTAGGGGGATTAATTTCAAGTCATGGAGGGGGTTTCACTCTCATTTTTCCTATCTTTTGTCACCATCCATGTAAGATGGATTGGAATGTGTGTGTGTGTGTTAAAAAGTTGCAAAAACTTGTTTTATTTTCTTTTGGGCAATTTGGGAGAAGAGTGTTTAAAAGTGAGTTTATCTTTTCTCCATTTTATTTTGGGAATATTTGACTTGGAGGGAAGAGAGGGGTGACACATGTCACCCCCTCATTGGTGAGGAAATTTATTGGTTTTTCTTCAAATACTCCCTCATGGGGGAGAAAGAGAACTTTTGTTTTTGACTTTTGCTTGGTGTTTGAAATCTTTTGGAGCTAGAGTTTGCTTGGATAAGGAAGTGGGAAAAGCTTAGAGTGTTGGAGAGATTTTGGAGGTAGGCTCTTTGGTATCTCTATATGTTATTTTACATGATAGATCTTATTTTTCTTATGGTTGTATATTGTGTTTTGTTGCTTGTGTTGCATATTGTTTGAGTATGTTTTTGTATTATTTTCTCCATCCATCATATGGCTTGATGGATTTTGGAGTTTTATGGGGGAAGAGGGAGGGATTTTCCCTCTTAAACCTCATGGATTGATGGGAAATCCATGTAGGTTCTTTTCACTTTCCTCATATGGTTTGAATTGGGGGAAGGTGGTTTATATGGGTTGAACCCCCTTCTCCATCCTTGGAGAGGAAACCCAATGGGTTTGAAAATCATCCCAAGGATAATTTAGGTGAATGGGTGGAGCAATAAGGAGGGATTGTTGTCTTTGAGGGATAAGGAGGTTTTGTGAAGAATCTTGTTAGTGTGCATCCTATGGTTGGACCACACTTTTGGAACTTTTGGATATCTCATCTACTCTTCCCCATTTTTGAGGATGAATATGGTTTTCTCCTCCTTTATTTTGTTTGGTAAATGTTGTGTTTTCTTTAGTGTATGGATTGTCTTGTATGTGATATGTTGGTTGTTTATGTCTCCCTAAATCTTGTGCACATTTGTGGAAGCTATCTCTCTCCCCATGGGCTTGGGGGAGGCTAGCATGTCTTCCAACCTTTGGAAAGGCATGTAATGATGCCTATAGGTTGGGTGGTAAAACAAGTCTTTCTCTTTGTGTTGGTCTCTTGGAAAAGCACTCAAAGTTGGAGCTCAAGTTTGGAAGATGGTTGGAGTCTCTTGACATCATGGCTTCTCATTGTTTTCTCCATTTTTGTGAACATTACTCTCATTGTAATCTCATGGATATGGCTATGTGGGAATTTTCTTTGTCTTGTAAAGTTCCCATTTTGTGATTTGGGATTGCTTGTAAACTAGCATTTCATTTGTATGGGTAAACCTCCCTTCAATCTTGGAATGAAGCCTCATAATGTTTTCCTTTGTGTATCTTAAGTATGTTGGAAATATGGTATTTGTGAGCTTAAGTTCCATGGGAATGTAAAATTTTCTTGTATGATAAATGTTGTAAGAGACTTAAAATTTGTAATGCAATACAAGAAATTGGTTGAGAGTACTCTTGTTAAGATCTTGTTATATATATATATATATATATAAACAATGCTATTTTTATATCCTTGTTAGTATGGTAAATGTTTAAGAAGAAAATGTGATATTTTAGTGGGATCTCCTTCTTGTCAATTTAGTAGCATTATAGAATGAAATGAAATCAGATTTGTTTTTAATTCCCTTCCATGTGAAAGCTTAGAAAAATGATTATATTAGGAAATCATATTTAAATTTGTCCATTTTCAAACAAGTTATAGAGATCGAATTTTACTTTTCAATGGAAAAGTTTTAATTTCTAAGAATCTATTTTAAGGCTTCTATAGTTAAGATTGTATTTAAATAAAACTTAATACTCATTAATGATTTAGAATTTTCGAATACTTAATCTTAAATGTAATATATAGATGAGTGAACTTGATACAATTACAAATAAAAGCTATTGTTTTCCACTTAGTATAAATATGTTAAAATATGTTTAGTATAGTTATATTATAATATAACTATAATATATTCGAACATAGTATATATTTCTCTTTATATTACTAGAGTAATGTAATATTCTAAAATATATTATATTATATATATCTATATCTATATACATACACATATACATATAATAATATATAATTATTACGCCGAAGGCGTTCCCCCTATGGTAAAGGACTTCCGGACGTTTCTACAGTGGTGTTAAATTTGACAGTTATACGGTCGTCTGGCTGTCTGGATGTTTTTCACATTTTTCGACTATTTTTAACAGTTCCTTTTTCGGTTTTTAGGTGTTCAGAACGATATGAGTTCTGTTCTCGAATTCCTTGCTGCTCAGGGCTCTCCTTCATGGCCAATCTCTATCAAAATATTACCTACGACTTTTCTGGAATCTCCGTTATGTCCTTCACACCGAGATCACCTTTCTCGGCATCAAATTGTGTGACATTGGATGATGAAGCTGCCAAATTGCATAAAAAGCTTGAAGAGATGAATGTTCGGGATGATCAACATGTAATCATGCCAAATCATCTTCAAGTTCCTGAAATTGAGCGTACAGGTCTTAGTTTTGGAAGCTTCGATGCAAGTTTTGATGCAAACTTTGGAGTTAATTTTGGCACAAGCTATTGCAATGATGATGAAAGTGAGAAGAGTTCTACTCCTTTGTCTGAAGAATCTCAAGGGACCGAAGAAGCTGTTGAAGAACCTTCATCCAGGTTAATTGCATTTAAGATCACCTTTATCGTCCTAAACTTGGATTTTGTATATAGGCTTGTGTTTATTTGGTTAACCAACATAAAACATCCTGTTCAGTGCCAATTCTCAAAGCTTTGCAACATATATGTTTATTATTTTAAAATAGAGCTTCTATCTGTAAGATGTTTTATTTTGGCTGGACAAAAACATGGATTGTACCCGTGCTTTATTTTGTATATCTTGCTCCCTTGGTTATGAACTATGTTTTCTTTCATTTTTTAGTGACTAAACACATTTGATTGTATATGGGATTTGCAGCATAAACACTGCTTCCGTCACTCCACATGAGGATTATTCTCTTCATCCACAAGTGTCTGCTACCACAGTGGACAACATGCCATCCACTAATGATGTTGCAGTTTCCATTAATCCTGCTGTGGCTTTACAATCTGATCCAACCAAGGTAGAGGTGGTGATTCAGCCGGGTCCTCAATATTCTCTTGTTCAAACCACTCCAAACTATCCAAGTATTGGTTTGGTGACACCGATCATGGGAAGCCAGTACCCATCTTATGAACAACACACAGAGCCTCAGCTTCGTGATGCTTCTCGTTTTCCAAGCTTTGTGGTATGATTTACTGACTATTATTGTTATTGAGTACAAGCGAGGCATTCATTTTGTGGTCTGTAATGGATTTCCAGGCCTTTATATTAAGAGTCTATAGTGCTTGTTTGGTGGTTAGCACATTTTCCCCAACGTTTGTCTTCTTGCCTACAGGCTCATATTTTTTTAATCTTTTTGTGTTTTTGATTCAGCAACCAGCTTATGATCCTTCAACAAGCTTTTACACTCCAATTGTCAGACCCAGTTCTGATGGGGATGCCCGTTTCTCTCCATTTCTTGGATCTGCTCCTGCGAGCAAGTACAATGGAAATCTGACTATATTATCAGGTCAAAATGGACCCTCATCAACCCATAGATTTGCAATAAGCATGATTTTTTGTTGTTTGCATACGAAATTGTGTTGCAACCGATCATCATCGGGATTTCTGGTCCATCCCCTTTGTTACTTTCAAAGAATGGATTGGGCGATCGGAATGTTCAATGCCTTCAACATCTGTAGGTTGTGGGAGTCCATCAGATCATTTTTTGCAAACAAATGTGGTGCGTCTTTAAAAATGTTGAGCTCCTGTTGAGTTAGGTGTGTGTCTGTGCGAGAGGTTCATCATTCATCGAGAGAGAGAAGGCAAACACAATTAACAACAACATACATGCCACACCACCATCTTCCACACTTCCTTTGTCTCCAGAACAACAAATAGCTCTTGATACCATACTACACCATTCAACAAACAAATCCCTCCTACCTGCACTAAGATTGATAATTCAAGGAACGGCTAGCACAGGAAAATCATTTCTGATAAATAAAATCTAGAATTCATTCACAGGATCAACCATATCTCCCTCACCTCTACTTGTGCTCGCCCCTACTGATGTTTCAGCATTCAACATCTCTGCATCCACAATCCACACAGCCATGCGTATTCCAATAAAAGAACTGAAACCCCTTGAAGGTAGTGCATTATCATCTTTTCAAGAGTCTGAAACATATAGAATATGTTCTTATTGATGAAATGAATTTCATCGGGCCAAAGTTGCTAAGCAAAATTGATAGTGCATTGTATAGACTTCTAACAAAGAATTAGGGAAAACCTTGCAAAGAAGCATTTTCTCGAGGGCTCAAAATGAAAACATGTGATTCAAGCTAAAATTTACCCATAGATAGTATCTCTTATATTGGCATCATCAGGGGTAAACTTGAATTCTGTAATATATTAATAATTACACCCCACTGCATATCAGAGGGGGTAAACTATCTACATGAATTATGAGTAGCATAAATTCAAGAAGTGGACCTACATTCTAAGATATGGAAAGAAAGAAATTATTCGTGAATGGCAACCACCAGCATTACCTTTATTTGTTTTTGTAAAATTTGATAGATACAACGGCCCATGTTGGGATCCCTCCAACCCGTTACATATTCCCATACCCCCTATTTCCAGAGGGAATCGAATACAGTTGCCAATTAAAATGGCCTGGGGATTAACTATCCACAAGTCGCAGGGACTTACTTTGCACAGAGAAACCGTCGACATTGGAACCACTGAAAGGCAGGGTCTAACATTCACAGCTTTCTCCAGAGTACCCTCGCTTGCAAATCTATGCATTTCACCCACTTTTTCATTCGAGAGATACTCAAATATGGCGCACGTACTAGCACTCGAAGCAAGAACAAAGGAGGAAGCAAGACTACTATCACTCAACCCATCGTAAATACTAGCTTCTGCTTTCATAGCACCTCAAATACTACTATACTCAACATTTCTTCTATCCAAAGCGACACAGTCATTCAAGAGATATCAAGAGGAAAAATATTTTATCAATGAAATGACGGTAAATATTGATATCAATAATGTATGGAGATGCTTGCTTGGTGCCTGTAGAACTTGGAGAGCGTGTGGCAGAACACCTTTTTGAGTTGGACCCGATAATACCTCACCTTTTTTGCAGTTGGCAAACATCTATGCAACAACAGGCAGGTGGGATGGCATTTAGAAGGTTTGAAAAATGATGAATGGTAGACAAGTAAAAAAATTGCCTGGATGTAGTTGGATTGAGGTAGACAAAAATGTTTATTCTTTTGTTGCAGGAGTCAACTCACAGTCACAGAAACATAGGAAACATAGGAGCAATTGGTTAGGCCCAAAAAATGTATGTTTGACACAAGTTTGTAATGAATTCTGTCAAGAAGTGGAAGGATTGAGTTCTTTACAAACTAAAAATAGAAGCTGGCAATTGCATGTGGCCTTTATCTACACATCCCATGGGACAATTCTTCTGTTCCTTGAAAATTTTCTTATTGTATGGGGATATGCCACAATTTTTTTGCCCACCTTTGTTGGGAAAGAAATTATTAGGATGAATATGCTCAAATTCCTTAAGTCTTAAAAATTACTTGTCAGAAAGAAGAAAGTATTGCTTTACTTTCGAGACAAACTATCTCCACACCAATATTTTCAGCTATTTGTTTACCTTGTGTTAGCCCTCTCCCTATTCTTGTGAGAAGACGTTAAAGAAGAAAGTGTTAGTGTATTAAAGAGAGAGTTGTGTTTGCAAAATGTAGGGGGTAGAGTCACCTCATTTTTTCCATGGAGAGGATTGTACTTGTTTTTCTTTAACACATTGAAACAAACTTATTTTTGTATATGGACGTGTCACAACAAGAGGAGAGTTACTTTGTGGGATAATTATGTTAAGCTTATTTGGTTAAAAGAAATTCAATGTCTTGAGCATTGCTTTGAGAGATTGGTTTTATCACTTTGGAGGTCTCTGGATACTTTACATTATTGGTGTAGTTCTTAAGCAAGTGCCAGTACTTGTGGCACTTACAAGACTAAAGAGGAATTAGCCATATGTAGCGAATCATGAGCATTATCAACCAAGATGATTTTTTTGTCAACTCTATCAAGAATAACGAGAAAATTTTGAGGGACAACACTCATTATTCTTCAGGCCAATTATGTGTGTTACATCTTATATATAGGTGGGGCTAGGGTTTGAACCCTTAGTTTTCAGGTCACGGGCTTTATGAGCATAATGACAACTAATTTTCTAATCTCAGTACTTACTAGCCAGTTTTCCATTTATGTTGAAGTTCTCTTTCATGATGGATATTATGCTGACATTCTGTTAGGCCTATTCCTCACCTAGATGCCTTTGACAACTTGTGGTATGTGGCTTTGGGATGAAAGCGACTTCAGTGTATTCTCATTTTTCAGTCTTTAGAGAAATTTGAAAGTTTATCATCTCTGTTGTTGCTTGGATGTGCATGAGTAATCCCTTGTATGCATTTGGCACTTGGGTTCCTTTTCATCCCTGAATCTTCAAGATGGCCGGTGAGCTTTTATGTGAATCAATTTGTTGATCAAATACATCTTGTGCATTTGTTTGATCAATTTATTTTACTCATACTCTATTATCATTACATTCCAATTTATTTTCTTCATAGATTGTGTTCTTGATTTTCAATCGCCTGTCCTCCCCCCTCATCCATCCGCACATTTCTTCCCCCTTGATCCCTTTCAGATTTTTTTTTAAAACGTTTAATTTTTATGGGTGGAAAGACGTCGAATACGGCAGTTGTTTAACTGAATTGTTTCCTTTGATGACAACATCAAACGGGTCGCCGGTGGCGAGCGGAGGGATATCGAAGCATCCTGCGAAATGAGGTTCTAATTCAGGGGAGGTCAGAAATTCCAGTGTGTCGGCCACGACATCACAGTCTCGATCCCGGTGCTTAGGGTCAACGGTGGTTTACGACTTCTTCAGTCGCTCACCTGGAGCCCCTCAAGAAAAGCTGAGCAAAAGCCTTTCAGGTGAAATCCTGAAGAGCTGGCGAAAAATGATGGAGAAGCCGACAAAATCATATCTTCTTTTACTGCTACACAAGTGCAAAATGATCCCTAGAATCATCATCCTGTTGTTTCTTTAGATTTAGAATGCTTCATTTTTTTATAATACAAATATAGATAAACCCTAAAACTTTTGTAATATATGCAAGGGCTATAGGAAGACAAGCTTTCCATTAAGTCACTACTATTGGTGACTAGCTTGGTGGCGCTCTACAAAATATATTTTATTTTTATATGGGGAAACATTGAAAAGAATACTCCCTAGGTGTCAAATGGTAGTTTTTATCTTAGTTCATTTGAAATGCCACTTATTTGGGTTTTCCTACTGATTCTAATTAGAGGGGGCATTATTTGAGTCACGCATTTTTGGTTCTATTTTAACTCTGCTTATTATGGGCATGGTAGGGGTGTAAATGTTGTCAGAAGGCATATAATTTGTTTATAATGACGTGTAACTTATTGCACAACTTTGATTAATCAATGTCACACTTCATGGAGCTAAGTCATATGTGGTTATCCAATAAACATGTATCCCTCATCTCAAGTTTGTGACTAGAATCTTGAACATTGTGATAAGTCATCATGGCTTACATTAATTTCTTTCACTTAAAGGCCTTATCACCACTTAAAACTATTCTGTGAATTTCTTTGATCGATGAAATTTTATACCAAAAATGTATTTTTCGTCTTGTTAATTGTGTTTTATGAGTTGCTCTGACATTGTAATATTTTCGCTAATTTTGTTTCTTGTTATTTATCATATAGACTTATAGTTTCCATTATTCACTATGGAGGTTATACTTCATTTGAGCATTGCTTTGAAACATATTTGTGTGTTTGAAGTAGATCAAAGATAGCTGAAGAGGATGTTTGGAAAAGGGTGCAAAAAAAGGGATTAAAAATATTAACTACATAGTGCACACCCCAGAGTACCATAATTATTATGGTCATCACCATCATTTCAAGAATGCCACCTCCTGCATTGGCTTCACTATCACTACTATCTCAAATCACTATGATTGCACTTACCTTTGTGTTTTCCTCCATTGCCTCTCAGAATGTATGTTTACTGCCTATAGTCATAGGGGTGCTCTTATGTTATACAATTTTCAACTTTGAGATCAAAACAAAGTACTATGTTATAAAGGGTGAGTAGTCTTTAATGTCATCATAGATAAGATGACATATGCACCAATGCATGCATGGTTTGCTTTGCACCCTCTTCCTCCAGAAATTATTGAAGTGACAGGTCTCCATCAATTTAAATGGATGATGAAAGATAAAGTTCCCACATTGGATGCCATGATGGAGGACCATGAAATTAGAAGACACTATGATCATGACAGTGTCAATGGAACAAGCCCTTCTCCTGCCCTCATAGCGGCTAAACTTCAGGGAAATAGTCCTAAATACTTCTCTTTAATGAACCACATCTACATATGTCCTCCAGACGTAAAAAAAACCTGCAACATTCATTCACTAATCAACAATGCCTAATTTTATCTTTTTCTCAATGAAGGAGCAAGTTATTACTGCCCTTGGTGTCTTTCTGTAATTATTTTTGCAGAACATAGACTATTGTAAGAGGTTGCAGCCATGAAGAGAATCCATGCATTCAAAAACTATAATTACAGATAAATGAAAAGTATAATATGATTATTGGGTTTGTGTTCTCTTTAAATGTTTTTCTTGCATGATCCCAGATCATGTTAACATGGAAAAGCATAAATGTAGGTCCAATATTAATCTTGTGATGAACTTCCACCTGGTCTAATACAACAAAAAAAGGGATGTAGGTCCAATATTAATCTTGTCAACATCAACACAACCCTTATCAACATCAACTACAAAAGAAATAACTATCCCTCTAAATCAAATAACATATATTGTTCGGCGTTCACATTGCATTGTCCACATTGGTGGGGCATGTTTTGAGTTTTAAAGCAAATAAAATAAAACAAGAGGTGGGGAGGGCCGAGCCATCCCCCACAAATGCGCACCCACCCACCAAACCCCATCCACCGCACCATTCCCCACTCCAACTCCCTTCCTCCACGCACACCCCCTCCCTCCCTCCCTGTCACCGTAACCCACATCCTTTCCTCCACGCACACGCCCCCTTCCCTCCCCTCCCTCCCGGTCACCGTAACCCCAAACTCCCCAATCAATGCCGCCTCCACTCAACTCTCATGCAGCCAAATTTTTAGTCCAGCACCTTAACAAACTATTACAAATTTCTTAATACGAGACTTCTAAAATTCTGGTTTTTTTAACACTACCTATTATTTATTTATTTATATATATAAATAAATAAATATAGGCATTGCCTTCTTTTTCAAAAAATGGGTACTCAATATACCCAACTAGAGAGCATATCTGGTTAAGAAGAATAAAAAATTACAAATAAATAGCATGAGAAAATATGAATCCTTGGCTACCATGGCTCCTCAATCAACCTACACAAACAAGAAAGGAAAGGAAAAGAAACAAAATGAAAACAAATGAGAAGAGAAAGAAACCATAAAGATGGATTAGGGCAACTTTAGGGCAAGTTGTAAATCTAGGGCCAAGATTAGATTGATCCTAGGGTCCACATTAAACCCTACACACTTTTAAGTCATGGGAATTTGATGGGAGTGGGAAATAAAATAAATAAGGGTGAGTGAGGGCTAATTAATTATAAAGGCGGTGTAGAATTTCCAATGTGACCTTAGCAAATGTATAGTAGGGTAACCATGGAAATAGTTAAATAATTAAGTTGGAAATTAGGAAAGTATTTAATTAATTTGGGTAAATCGAATTAATATAAAATAATTATTAACGAGAATCGGTTAAGAAAAACATTAGTAGTAATTGTTCACTTCAAAAAAACTTTACCTAAAATTTCAGTTACCTTTTGGTGGGTTTTTTCTCGTGTCTTTGAGGTGAGGCATTACATTTGGTATCAGAGTGATGGTTCGCACACGTGGACACTCTGGGTAGGATATTTAATTAGTTATTAATGCTTTAATAACATTAAACAAAACAATTAAAAACGTTTCCACTAAACCGTTCCATGGGTCAAAGCATCTCTCGATTAACCGCATGGGAGAAATACGTCTGGCTAACCCAATAGGTGGTACAAAATTTTTAATCACTTAATTTGTTTTAAAAAATGGTAAAAGTTAAGAAAAATTTATTATTAAATAACATGCAAAATGGCTCCTTGGCTCCCATAGTGGTGATCGATTTGGATGATCATGTTCTCTAGTGACATGGGAAGTCACAACAACATTTAAACCCAAATTATAAGATCATTTGATCATGTAGTTGAAAATATTTGAGCTCAGTTGATTGTATTGTTGTTTGGGACAACAACTTAAATTTAAGAAAATTTATTTCGATTTGGACTTGTAGTTTAGGGAGATTTAGTAGGAAATTAAAATCTATGACTTCTAACATTTAGTATTTCTACATGTCCATTAGTCGGTAGTTATATTTGAGAAAAAGGAATATGGATTTAGTTTTCCAAGCATGTTTAGGAGGTCTCTAGTTGTTTTGACACAAAACACAAACTTGAAAATAACATTAATTAGCTCGGAAATTAGGTCATAACTAGAGTTTTGGTTATTAGTTTTTCATTTTGTAAGTTGCATCAGATTCTCTATATATAGGAGAATAGATTCGAGTTGATAGAACTCATTTTCAAGTTGGGATCGCTTGTTTTCAAGACCCATTTTGTATCAATTTCACTAAAAATATGTTGAAATGCAATAGTGAAACTTTAATAGTTTGCTCCAAGAAGGTGTTTCTGTTCGATATTTATTCACTAATTTTGAGAGTTGTATGTCTTAGTTGACTCTTTATATAATATAAAATTGAAAGGGAGAATTTGTTTTACCATTTGGGTATTGGGTACTTGTTGGTAGGCCCCTTTTGATAGCTATTTATAAAGCTGTTAGAATTCTTAGGGAACCTTTGGAGGGTGAAATTTTTATAATATGATTATCTTGTTGTCTTATGTGGTTGAATATTACAACCTTGACAAATTTTGTGCTCGAGACATTTTTGAATGCTAATGGCCTTGGTTTAGGTTGGTCATTTTGGACATCAAAAAGGTCTAGTTGTTAGTTTTGGAAATAAGCAGTAGGTCAATATAAGAATGTAGAATTGTTACCTTGGTCTAAGGAATAGGTTTAAGGTGTTTGGTTAGTTGTATTCTTCTTCTAGTGATCCATTGTTTCTTGGGAATCTCAACCGCAATGTTAGGGGCACCACTTTTAAACCTAATAAAACCCTTTTGGTATGGGTGTAAAATAAATAATTGTATCTTGTAGAACCACCCAATATGATAAAATAGTCTTCCACATCTTGAAATTTCATTATTATGAAATTGGAATAATTTCTACTCCTCTTGTTTATGTTACTAATCTTAGTTTTATAACCCTTTTTATAAGGAAATTTACCAAATGACCTTATGATCTTGTTGTTTCCTTTTCAAAATTGTAATTTGAAATTAAGTATAATTGGATGAAAATGTTTGCTAACATAAACTCCACTAACTTGTCTCTAAACAATAAATGATAAGGGAAAGGAAAGTTAGTGTCTCTTATTATTTCAATGGTGTTGCTTGAAGTGATATTTCATAGCCAATTTATCCTCTTCACGTAAGGTAAGAATACATTGTCTTTATTATAAAACAAATCTAGTTTTTTTACAACCTCAAATTTTCATCGAGCTCTTAGTTTAACATTTAGAGCTAGCTCTGGTAATGATCTAGTTATTTAATCCTTCTTGAGGTCGATAAGCCTATGTTCATGCTATAACCGATTACTAATTTTTGTTGCAATATAACTTGGTTAAAACCTTTTTCCTTAGTAAGTACATGTGTGATTATAAACCTCCTCAAATTGATTAAAATGTTATGAGTTAATCATGTTTATAACACTAATACTTACGTGTAGAAATCATGGAATCACCCTCTTTTTAACCTCAACTCGTGGACTTAGAAGAACAATGATTATGGAAATATATATATATATATATATTAATATTAATAATAATAATAATAATAATAACAATGATCTTCGTTTCTCTCTCTCTCCTTGCAAGAATAAAATAAAATAAATTAGTGTCGATTACTCCTTGGTTGGGCATTATGGTTTACCAACGTTAGTGTTGACAGTGAAATTACAAGTAATATGGTCCAATAATGGTGAATGCAATGTTTTGTAATCCACACACACACACACACAAGAAGAATTGTGTGTATATACCTTAAAAACAACAATAAAAATATGTAATTATATGTAATTTGGAAAACTCGTCGAATATGTAATTAATAACCTTGGTTGGATAACAATGTTATCATTGTTACCCCTTAAAAAGCTAAAATTGAGGTGATCATAAACTATTGCTTCAAATGGAATAAGTAATGTTTATTAATCTTAGTTATGTGATATTCATATAATATGGATTACACGCTAAATGGTTGGTCTTATGTAAGTAACTTAGGCATTGTGTTGTCTTCCTAAGTTCTAGGTGAGAAAGTAATACGAATAATCGAATGATTGCGATGGTCTCACAAATTAGATATGCCTTTGGCTATTTGACTCTTAGGAGACTCTTTCATAAGATTTCTTTCACATTAGAAAACTCTTAGTAACTTATTATAAGATAAATGATGTAAACCCTTATTGTAAGGACTAAGAATAATGATTAACTAATATTTCCACCTACCTTGGGTGAAGGCATCCTTTGTAATCAGTATAAACACTAGTTAAGAAATGTAAATTTGGAATTGTTTTAGGGTACTCTTTAAAACATGGCCCCATTTTCTATTACCACTCAATAGGGTGGAGAAATTTAAAGTTATTTGTGTAAAATGGATTCACCCTCTAGTTAATGAGTGTATATATATCTATCTCTAGCAACCCAATGGGCCAATTATGACCAAATAATTGTTAAGTAAAAGTTAACATAAGTTCCATATCTTGAGAAGCATTAGACTATACCTTTCCTTAAGGAAAATGTGTGTTGATCTCTTGTACTTTTGAGGAAGGTATGCATAGAGAAGTTTTATTCCATCCAAATTATAATTGCCTAGTATTTTGATAGGTTCAGAAACATTGACTTTAAATGGATTCTATTTTGCCTAACTCATTCATGTTTTCTCTTGATTATAGTATTTAAGAAATGATAAAATTTAAGTAAAACTTTGATATATCTTATTGAATTGAAAATTCATTGTTTTTGTTTCATTAAGGGTTTATGGGTTTTTTGGGGTATAGAAATTTCAAAAGTTTCTTTGCGATGGTGGAAAATGTTTTCAAAAATTTTAAACAATAATCAATTAAACTATCTCTTATGAGTTTTCTAAACCAAATTTTGAACCATAAATGAGATGTTCTAGAAAAGGGTACATGTTAGGGAACTTTGAAACCAAAATAGAAAACAAATCCTAACCTAGTGGTTGACTATATAGTTCACCCACAACTTTTTAATATTATCATTATGTGAACATAAAAATAATGGCCAAATTAAGTCAACACCCTTAATTATGCTTGGTATTATGTGAATCTTCGTCCTTGACCTTAATGAATAATGTAGATGCTAGAATCATTATTGGAGAGACTCGTGAACCTTTTTTTTCAAAATTTAAAGTAATGATGAGCTAGGAGATGAAACCACATGGAACTTGGAAACTTTTTCTCTCTTATTGTGTGGTATTTGTGACACCTTAGATAGTTTCCTTGAGTGGGCTCGTACGCAACTAGTATGCAAACCTTGTTAAACCTTTTAGAACAACATTTATGTTCTCTTGGACCACCCATCATTATTTTCCTTTAAATATAGACCTTATGTTGTACATCCTCTTATTTGGACCCTTATAGAGTCGGTTTGGAAGCTACAATTTTCCTTGATTAATATTCTCCTAATTGAAAAATACAATTGACCTTGAACCATGTTATATTTGATAAGACATGTTTGTAATAATAATAATAATAATAATATAGTTCCCTTAAAGTGTCCCTGACATTGGACATACACTACGTGTGACCATTTAGAGGTTTTAGACAATGATGTTGATAACAATTTCCTTGGAAGATATAACTTCCTTTAATTAAATTAATCTAAGTAAGAGAAACACTTAGTACTTGACCAAGTTTGAATTTGTGGGACATGCTTGTTGTGACCAACAACCACATGATACAACATGATACCTCGTGAGGTCATATCCCTATCTCACCTAGTGACTTCTAGGAGGAAGTCTAATTTTAGGAGAGGGGGATGTAGTGCCCACATTTTCTAGCCTCAGTTATTTGCAGAATTCTTAACCCATAGTTATGATTTGACAGGGATTTTGACATATTTTGGACATTATGTTATTTGATATTCATGGAAATGTATGGTGATTTGGGCATGTAGCACCAATTTATCTTGGATTTGTATGTTGGCACATTTGAATTAATGTTGTGGATATTAACATATTGCTTGCCAATCGATATATGATGGATACATAGTTTAGTTGCACATCTTGATGGCATATTTTATTTGATTATTGATGAGAACACATGATAGCATAGATATATGTCATTTATATGAAATGCGATGGCTAACCATGGTGAATTGGTGTAAAATTGTGCATGTTTTCTTAATTACGACTCCATGTGGATGTTGTGATATCATAGATTACATGTTTATACTTGATCGTTTACTGAGTAGTTAATTTACACTTGTATTGGGTAGATGCATTTAATGTGTACATTGAATGTGTAGGTGACAAGACACATGGGAATGTGAGTTTCAAGGCGGCTACGTAAAATGTGCACAAGCAGCCCACTAGGCTATGTCCTACCCATGACAGCTTGTATGAGGCCTTATTGTTTGATTTCATTTAATTAAATTGATCTAAGTAAGAGGAAAACTTAGTACTTGACCAAGTTTGAATTTTTGGGACATGTTTGTTGTGACCAACAACCGCATGATACGACACAATAACTCATGAGGTCATATACCTATCTCACCTAGTGACTTCTAGGAGGAAGTCTAATTTTAGGAGAGAGGGATGTAGTGCCCACATTTTATAGTCTCAGTTACTTGTAGAATTCTTAACCCATAGTTATGTTTTGACATATTTTGGACATTATGTTATTTTATATTCGGACATGTATGGTGATTTGGGCAAGTAGCACCAATTTAGCTTGGATTTATATGTTGGCACATTTGAATTGATGTTGTGGATATTAACATATTGCTTGTATTATTTGGGCCCAATCAATATATGATGGATACATAGTTTAGTTACACATCTTGATGATATAGTTTATTTGATTACTAATGAGAAGACATGATAACATAGATATCATCATTTATACGAAATGTGATGGCTAACCATGGTGAATTGGTGTAAAATTGTGCATGTTTTCTTAATTACGAATCCATGTGGATGTTGTGATATCATAAATTGCATGTTTAGACTTGATCATTTATTGAGTAGTTGATTTACACTTGTATTGGGTAGATGTGTTTAATGTGTGCATTAAGTGTGCAAGTGACAGGACATATGAGAACGTGGGTTTTATTGTGGCTACACAAATTATACACAAGTGGCCCATTGGGCTAAGTCCTAACCATGTTAGTTGTATGCGGGCTTCTTGTTTGATTTCATTTTTGGGCACCATGAGTGACCCTTATTTGTAATGTTGTATGTCATGTAAAATTAATATTGTTTAGGTTATTTATTTTGTTAAGTAAACTAGATTTGGGGGACTTAACGGTCCCCACTTGCTTTAAGTTTGTATTTGGGTAAGTGTGTGTTAATTAGAGAGTATTATGGTCATATGAGTACCCTTGAGTGGGCCCCACATCATCTACACTTGTGCCTAAATGTGGAAAACCTAAAATTTTGCTATTTATGGCATTTTAAGTGATCCCTTTTAGTTTTGGGAGTTAACTTAGCATTTAAATAGGCCCTTGGACCCTACCTATTAGGTAGGGGGGCTTAATTCCAAGGCATGGAAGGAGTTTCACTCTCATTTAGCATCTCTTTTGTCATCATCCATGTAAGATGGATTGGAATGTGTGTGTGCTAAAAATTTGGAAAAACTTGTCTTATTTTCTTTTTGGGCAATTTCAAAGAAGGGTGTTTAAAAGTGAGTTTATCTTTTCTCCATTTTATTTTGGGAATATTTGAATTGGAGGGAAGAGAGGGATGACACATTTCACCTCCTCATTGGTGAGGAAATTTATATGTTTTTCTTCAAATACTCCCTCATGGGGGAGAAAGGGAACTTTTGTTTTGGCTTTTGCTTGGTGTTTAGAGACTTTTGGAGCTAGAGTTTTCTTGGATAAGGAAGTGGGAAAATCTTAGAGTGTTGCAGAGATTTTAGAGGTATGATATTTGCTATATCTACATGTTATTTTATATGATATATCTTAGATTTTATAATGGTTTAATATTGGGTTTTGTTGCTACAAGTTTTACATATTGCTTGGGTATGTTTTTGTATTATTTTCTCCATCCATCAAATGGCTTGATGGATTTTTTATTTTTATGGGGGAAGAGAGAGGGATTTTCCTATTAAACCTCATAGCTTGATGGGCAAGCCATGTAGGTTCTTTTAATTCCCCTCATATGGTTTGAGAAGGGGAAGGTGGTTCATATGGTTTGAACCTCATACCCCATCCTTGAGAGAGAAGCCGAATGGGTTTCAAAATCATCTTAAGGAGGATTTAAGCGAATGGGTGGAGAAATAAGTCGGGATTGTTGTCTTGGAGGGATAAAGAGGTTTTGTGAAGAATCTTGGTAGTGTGCATCCTATGGTTGGACCACACTTTTGGCACTTTAGCACATCTCATATACTCTTCCCAAGTTTTGAGGATTAATATGTTTTTCTCCTCCTTTCTTTTGTTTGGTAAATGTTGTGTTTTCTTTAGGGTATGGATTGTCTTGTATGTGATATGTTAATTGTTTATCTCCTAAACCTTGTGCACATTTTGGAAGTTATCTCTCTCCTCCATGGGCTTGAAGGAGGATAAAGCATGTCTTACAACCTTTGGAAAGGCATGTAATTATGCATATAGGTTGGGTGGTAAAACAAGTCTTTCTCTTTGTGTTGGTCTTTTTGAAAAGCACTCAAAATTGGAGTTCAAGTTTGGAATATGCTTTGAGTCTCTTGACATCATGGCTTCTCATTGTTTTCTCCATTTTTTTGAACATTACTCTCATTGAAATCTCATGGATATGACTATTTGGGAAGTTTCTTTGTCTTGTAAAGTTCCCATTTTGTGATTTGGAATTGCTTGTAGACTAGCATTTAATTTGTATGGGTGAACCTCCCTTCCATCTTGGAATGAAGCCTCATAATGTTCTCCTTTGTGTATCTTACGTATGTTTAAGATATGGTATTTGTGAGCTTAAGTTCCATCGAAATGTAAACTTTTCCTATATGATAAATATTATAAGACACTTAAACTTTGTAATACAAATACAAGAAATTGGTGGAGAGCACTCTTGTTAAGATCTTGTTTTAAGGTTGGAGTTTTCTTTGCGAATAAAAAGAATTGATTGCTACTTAATTGTTTTATATATATATATATATATATCAATGCTATTCTTATATCCTTGTTAGTATGGTAAACGTTTAAGAAGAAAATGTTATATTTTAGTGGGATCTCCTTCTTGTCAATTTAGTAGCATTATACAATGAAATGAAATCAGTTTTTTTATTTCCCTTCCATGTGAAAGCTTAGCAAAATGATTATATTAGGAAATCAGATTTAAATTTGTCCATATTCCAAACAAGTTGTAGAGATTGAATTTTACTTTTCAATGGAAAATTTTTAATTTCTAAGAATCTATTTTAAGGCTTCTATAGTTAAGATTGTATGTGAATAAAACTTAATACTCATAAATGATTCAGATTTTTAGAATAGTCCATCTTAAATGTAATATATAGATGAGTGAACTTTGATACACTTACAAATAGAAGCTATTATTTTCCACTTAGTATTTCTTTTGAATATAGTGTATATTATGAATATGTTAACATATGTTTAATATAATTTCTCTTTATATTATTATAGTAATGTAATATTCTAAAATATATTATATCACACACACACATAAAATATAATGTATAATAATTAATATAAATGGATATATTATTATATAATATATAATCATTAATATGAATTGATTATATATATAGTATACATATAATAAAAAAATAAATTACGGTGAAGTTTGAATGTTAAGAAAAAACAAATTGAAATACAACCAAAAGATTTCGGTGGGGCATGTTTTGAGTTTTAAAGAAAATAAAATAAAACAAAGAGGTGGGGAGGGTCGAACCCTCCCCACACCTGCGCACCCACCCATCAAACCCCATCCACCGCACTAGTCCCCACTCCAACTCCCTTCACCCACACAGTTCACACACCTTCCTCCACGCACACCCCATCCCTCCCTATCACTGTAATCCCAAACTCCCCAATCAATGCCACCTCCACTCAACTCTCACATAGCCAAATTTTCATTCCCACGCTTTAACAAACCACTACGTATTTCTTAATATGGGACTTATAAAATTTGGGTTTTTTTTAACACTACCAATTACTCACACACACACACACAGGGATTGCCTTCTTTTTCAAAAAAATGGTATTCAATATTACCAACCAAAGAGCATATCTAGTTAAGAAGAATTTAAAAATACAAAAAAATAGCTTGAACAAATTTGAATCCTTGACTACCATGGCTCCACCTCAATCAACTCCTGCACAAATAAGAAAGGAAAGGAAAGGAGACAAAATTAAAACAAATGAGAAGAGAAAGAAACCATAAGAATGGGTTAGGAAACTCTAGGGTAAGTTGTAAATCTAGGGCCAAGATTAGATTGATCCTAGGGTCCACATTAAACCCTACACATTTTTAATTCATGGGTATTTGATGGGAGTGGGAAATAAAATAAAACAAGGGTGAGTGAGGGACTAATTAATTAAACGGGGTGTAAAATTTTCACTCGACCTTAGCAAACGTATAGTAGGGTAACCATGGAAATAAATAAATAATTAAGTTGGAAATTAGGCAAGTAGTTAATTAATTTGGGTAAATCGAATTAATATAAAATAATTATTAACGAGAAATCGGTTAAGCAAAAAGTTAGTATTAATTGTCAACTTCAATAAAAAATTACCCAAATTTTTAGTTACCTTTTGGTGGGTTTTTCTGCGATCCGAGGCGGGACATTATAGTAATTAATAGATCATCAACATACAATACAAGTATCACAATATCATCACCAACATGTTGTAGATATATTGTATGATCGGAGTGGCAACGAATAAAACCAGTAGATAGAAGAAAAGAATCCATCTTCTCATACCAAGCATGAGGGGCCTATTTGAGACCATAGAGAGACCTTCCGAGTCTACAAACAAGAGAAGAATCCTAAGAAATCAAGAAGGTTGATCCATGTATATTTCCTCTTTTAGATCTCTATGTAAGAAGGCACTCTTCCTGTCCATGTGATATACGAGCCACCCTTTTGATGCATAAATAACAAGTATAAGACATACTGAGAATCCATCTTGGTAATGGGTGTAAAAGTCTCATAGTAATCAATACCTTCAAATTGTGAAAAATATTTGCAACAAGACAAGTCTTATACTTGTTAATGTACCCATCATTGCGTATTTGGTTCGGTATACCCACTTACACCTAACCATATTTATTTCTATAGGAAGAGATACCAAATCCCAAGTATGATTCTTCATCAAAGAAGAATACTCGAGTTGTCATCGCATCGTCCAACTCTTGTATCCCACGAGCCTTTGAAAAGAAATGTGGATCCTTAGAAAATTTTTGACATAAAATTCCAAAACATGTAGAATGTGTGTGATGATGCTTAGTGGGTGGAAGATCCTGTATGAAAGGCATTGCCTCAGAAATTGTAGTACGAGCCCACTTAGGTATAGTGATAACATCGAGTGTCAATATGATCCTCAATGACATCTATAACCTCCTCAATGAAAGGATCCTAAAGATGAGATGAAGAAGGAGGAGGAATGGAAGAAGATGAATAATCACGAGGAGTGAAGTGCTCGTCAAACTGAACATGTGTTCGAAAAAGAATGTCATGAGTATCAGGATCTAAAATTCAATAAGCTCTCATGTCCTCACAATACCCTACAAAGATCAAGGGTTTTCTCTTCTTATCCAAATCTTTCCTTTTCTTCTTTGGCACAAAGGCCCAAACATGGCTCCTAAAGACTCGAAAAAAATTAGACATACGGATTAGTGTTGGAACAAGATTCCTTTGGATTCAAATGCTCAAGTGCTTTGTGTGGTATGAGATTCTTAATGTAGTTAGCACAATTAATTGCTTCTACGCATGATAGATAAGAGGTAAATATCTAGAATGCATCATACAGTTATCCATTTCTTTCAAAGTTCTATTCTTTCATTCTACTAAGCCATTATGTTGTGGAGTATGAGGAACAAAATGTTGGTGAATAATGCCTTGAGCTGCCAAAATTTAGAAAAATAATTGTTGAATTACTCCCCCATTATCGGTATGAAGGTTATTTATGCAACTAGAATATGTTTCTCGACCAAATCCTTGAAGACTTTGAAGTGTGAAAAACCATTTTTTTACTTGAGAAAAGAAACCCAAGTAAGCCTCTAGAAATTATAAATAAAGGTAAGTGCATACTTAGCTCCATTGAAAGATGGGGTACGAAAAATGATCAAATCACTATGCACAAGCTCAAGTGGTGAAGAATATCTCTTTGAAAAATTCTTAGGAAATGGATGTTGGTGTTGTTTCCTAATGCACAACCATGAAAAAATCCCTCAAGTCAATTAACTCTAGGAAGACCATCAACCATACCATGAGTACTCAACTCCTTCAAATATTTGTAATTGAGATGTACAAATCTTTCATGCCAAATTTTACTCTCTAAATCTTCATGAGAAACCAATCCTGTCCCTATAGAGGAAGTTTCATCAAAACCCTCAAATTGATATAATGTAGAACTATGATCAACAATACCTTGAGAAACAAGTGAATAAGGCTCAAACAAAGTTCGTACTTCTTCCCCATGTGGTGTAAAAGTAATTGTTTTTCCCCGACCAAGATGAAAAATTTTATGTACATAAAGAAACTTTGTAGTGATGTTAGGAACATATAGTGCATCTTGGATATTGCCACCATCAAGCTGTATATCACCTTTTCCTTTAACAGAAAGAAAGGAAGAATCTCAACCTCAATTTTGGAAGTAGAATTCAAACCTAGAGAAACAAACGAATCCTTGAAGAATTCATGTGATGAGAAGCACCAAAATCTATAACCCAACTATTTGCAAGTGGTGACTGATATCTCCCAATAACATTAAGTTCTTTTCCATGTTGATTAGAAGGAGGTGGAGTGAAGATATAAATTTTGTGTTTCTTGTTGCATCCTCTAAGGATTGCATTCACTTATAACACCTATATTCTTCATGACCAATACCCCCACAAAAAGAGCATGAAATGATAGATTTTTTCTTAGGTTTAGAAGGCTCCTTGGGTTTAGAGTTGTTTTCTTTGGGTTTGGGAGCATTTTGAGATGGAGAAGGGGTGGTTTTGGTTTTACTTTTTGGCTTTTCCTTTCCCTTAGGATTAGATGCAACTAATTCTTTTTGAGAGGTGGAAGACTCAAGGTTAGACAATTTGAATTCTTCCCTAGTAAGTCTTTCACAAAATGTTTCTAAGTTAAGCATTTTGAATGTGTCACCAAAGGCATTCATACTAGAGAAAAAGGTAGAAGAAAAGATTTGAAATGGTCCTCTTAACTTGGATAGAATCAAGTAAACACACTCTTCATCTTTATTATCTCTTCTACTCCCCTTTAACTATGTTAACAAATGTTTGGAATTGGTAAGATACTCTATAATTGTTGGAAAATATTCAGGATTAAGAGAGGTGATCTCAATTTCAAGTTGCATGGCTCTCATATGATTAACCTTACCAAATAAATCCTCCAATTTCTCCCATATTTTGAAAGGAGAGTCACATTTTTCCAAATGAAACAAAATACTATCACTTACATAAGTTCCTATCAAACACATACACTCATCAAATTTTCACTGGTATTGAAATTTCTCATATTCTCTAGTGAACACTGGTTGTTCTAAAGAAGTTAAAGCCCATAATCCTTTCGCTTAATTATTGATTCCATTCTTAGTTTCCATGTGTGGTAATTATGTGTTTTTAATGGCTAAAGATGATCTAATGCAGAAGTAGATAAAGACACCATCCTAAAAAATCACCAAAATAAATACAAGAACCAAGCAATGTAACAAGATCCCCTGTGTTTTGGCACTTTATAATGAGTGTGTGTTACAATTTGGCACTTTATAATTATAGTGAAATTATCAAAATAAATATTTCGATAGAAAGAGCATAAAATAATAAGCACTTTTTTAAAAAACGACACTCAAACCGAGTTACCAATCAAAAGATACAAGCTTTTCAATATTATGCTCTACTATTTATCTTAGTTGCCACTAAAATAGAATGAAATGTACTCGCCTTTGCCACACAAATAAAATGAAAGCGGGCTAGAGTAAAGAATCTGCTAGTAGGAATAATAATCTTAAGCCCTCATATGACAATACCATATGACTAGGGCCTAAGGATTTCAATGGGCCCCTGCCAAAAAAGAAAAGAAACGTCTTCCAGAAATAGTTTGTTGCACACCAACTGAGAATATTGTAACAGAAGAAAAAAACTTAGCTCAGATCTCGAAAAGCTCAAAAATAAATAGAACTTTCTTTTATGGGTTTTCTTCCTAGTTGACACGAATCATGAGGCAAATCAGCATGTTTCTCTACAATAACAAAAAAACCAATGACTATGTCCAAGAATGGTCAAGTTTCTTGTCGATCTTAGGGATTTTCCACCTTAATAATCCAATGGAAGGCTCTGCATTTTGCATTTAAATGCACACAACAACAAAATACAGAAAAATCCTGAATATATGAATATACAAAAAAATGTTTACAAAACAAAACTTACAAATAGATGTCAACAAAAATCTCTCACTCTGATACCATAAAAGGAATGATAGACAAATCGGACAAGCCAAGAACTCATATGTTAATCAAACACCATGATCAATAAGATGAAAGAAATTCACCAGAATAACTTTACATAAAACCTTTGCAAACAAATGAGAAGCAATATCATATATTATTATGGAACTCAATGAAATACAATGAGAATGGTCCTTGCTTATATAGGAAAGGAATAACAATCTAAGAACCAGTCAAGGTCATAGATCAAGCCATAAATCAAGGAAAGAACTAGTCATCAAAGAGCTAGTCAAGACCATAGATTTAGGAAAGAACTATACATCAAGGATCTAGTCAATACCATAGATCAAGGAAAGAACTATACCTAAAAACTAGATAATATCCCCATAATATCTAAATAAAATAAAATAAATATCCACACACATAAGTGGGTGATGATAAATATAATAAAGGTAAATAAAGTACCTAGGTGAACATGAGCAAAGGTAAATACCTACTCTAACATGAGACTCATATTCAAAGGCATGTATGGGTACATGAGAATTTGCATTGGTGTATAATATTGTCCTAGGAATTTACATGTAATTCTCGAGGTCGGGTATTAAAGGATATAACTTGAAAGTTGGTTTTGAGGTGTGAACCTAGAAGGAATCTTGAGAGTTGCCTATTATAAGGAGCAAAGTTGATTATATTTCAATGCTAGTATGCAAAGTTGAGTATGGGAATTTTTTTGATGTTTATACAAGTTTTGGTCAAACTTTTAGGTCATGTTTTGGATTATTTTGCAAGATGTTGAGTTTTGGGGAAAACTGGGTGTTTGGAAATGGTGTTTCCAGTTGTAATTCAACTTTAAGATGTTCATTGGAACATTAATACTATACATGGGAAGATAAGATCTATAATAAATTTCGGTATATGTCATAGATGAGATTTTGTGGAATTATTTCAAGGTTTAAGGTCCACATATTTATGAACAATTGTTAACACCAAAACAAGTCAAAAACCCTCATAAAACCCTAGTTTGAAGTCGATTGAAGAAATAATGCTCAAACTGACCCATAATTGATTGGTTTGAAAATTTTGATGATTATAAAATGTAGAGGACTCTACTATCTATCTCAAGTAGTTCTTAGTGATCAAGTGAGTTAGTGGGACTCACAAAGAAAGGATGTTTGTTGAATATTTTGTTGTATCTCTCAAGTTTTGAAAAAGAAAATATGAAATAATGGATGTTTCATGATGTCATGGAAATTTAATTTATTTCTAAAAAGGTTTATGGATAATTACTAGTCATTTTTGGCCTAACCAAGTCAATCTCTCAAGACTGGTTTTGGGTGTTAAGGACAACTCGAGCATTTTTAGAAAAGTGAATTTCATGAACATTTATGATTTGATTTGATGAGTATAAGTCATTTGGAGATGATTTAGATATATTTTAGTATCTATTAAGGTTTTTATTTGTTATTTTTAAGGTTCTTGAGGTAGTACAAACTTCATGTGTTGATGGTTGATTTTTGGGTAAGCAATCCTAATAGGATAGTCTTGGTGTTGTGACGGTTTCATGGAATAAATGGATGATGTAGATATTTAATAGAATGTTGAATGTTAGAGGAGGTCATGGAAAATTTTATTGAATATTTTAAATCCTTGATGAAGTCCTTAGTTTTTCAAAAGAATTCAAGTTGTAAAGCTATGTTTGTTGAACTAGTTTTGAGAGTTTCTTGAGTCCAAAAGTGATGAAAATTCTGATTTGAGTCATGTAAGTCCTAAGGAAATTTTCCATGCAAGTTTTGTATGTTTCCATGATGTTTTTGGGTCTTTTTATAGCCAACCCTAATGATGTAAAACTGATCTACATGATTATGTTCTTGAGATTCATATATATAGGTGTATAAAAGTAGTTTTAGAACAATTTTAGAGTTAGTGTCTTGAGTAAGAAAAGAGAAACCTATGATGTGTTGAATGAAGTGTATGGGTTCTTAAATAAAATGATTAATTTATGCAATTTCATTATCTGAAATGTGTGTTCTTGTAGAGATAATTTCATCCATGACCTACCGAATGTGAAGAAGAAGAAGAAGAATGAGTGAGCTATAGACGCAGTTTTGAGTGTGTTTGTGAGAAGATGATCTTGTGTGTGAAGAGTTGATAATGGTTGAGGATAAAAGGGTGTTCAAGATGAATTGGTGATGTTGATATATAAGAGATAGAGAGTAGACCAAGAAGAAGAGTTAATAAGAGCAAAAAAGTACATCATTTGTTTAGTGAGCAACAAGAAGAAGATGGAAAAATTTCTTAGGTGGCTATGTTGGTGCTTGATCTTCCTTGTGGATTTGGTGCTTCACTAAACCCTAGTGGGTTAGGGCCTCTTTGGAAGTTGGCGATTGTTAAATTCTAGTTGGTGCTAGATAAAATAGGGGTTGGTGCTCCTTGTGAAGGTTGTGCTTCACTAAGTTTGATTGTTGTCTATTAATACAATGATCAGTGTGTTTTCTTCCTGTTGGGGTTTCCCACATAATTTTGGTGTTTACATGTTCTCTTTGTTGGTGCTTGAATTAGTCTCACCCCGTTTTCCATTAAGATCCCTCGGTTGCATCCCTTGTAATGTTTTTTTCTCCCTATTTTGGTACCTGAGGACTTTGTCCTCCATTTGGTTTCCATGATTGGTTCCTCCTTAGTCAAAGGTCACTTAAAGGCCCTGAATTTGTTGATTCATTCCTCTTTCCATCTAAAGGTGTCTGTTAATTGGGTGTAAAACTCGGGCTATTCCTTCCCTTCATTTTTTTGCAGTCATGTGTTGTTGTCCCCTGCTCGTTTTGTCCCAAGTACTTGAAGAAAATGTGAATAAATATAGCTCGGGGGTCATGTGTGAACCTTGAAACATTTCCAAACTCTCTTTCCTTAAATAAAATTTCATCTCCAGGCTCAAACAGTGGTTTCCCTACATTTTTGACTTGGGGTGTGTTTCTCCCATCAAATTTTAAATCTCTGCATCAGTGGAAACATGGCCCTTTTTGGTTGGACGCGGCTCGGTGGGGCACTCTAAAACTTTGTGGAAAGTTTTAACCCAAAAATTGTCCACGTGGAGGAATGATGCTCGTTTGAAGACTCACCTTTTTGTTTGGCCTTGGAGTCTTATTTGGGAGGACACGTGGAAGATTCCGCTGCCTCGCCCAAAATTAGAAATTTTTTTCATGCAACTGATACATTTTTGGTGGGCCATGGACATGTGGTGGGTTGGCACTCATTTGAAGATCTGTCTCAGGGTCCCACCTTAACAATTGTGACAGAGGGATAGGTGGAGGCTTCCGCCGGCTCTGTTGGGGACTTAAACTTTTAAAGAAATTTTCTAAGGCTTGGGACACTTGGAAAGCCCACACTCATTTAGGGTCTCCACTTTTGGGACCATCTTGAATTTGTGCCATAAAGACACGTGGAGGGACCACACATGTTTGGGGACCAACCTTTGAGTTTTGTTTTGAAGAAGCGCCAGGAGGACACTTGGAGGCTTCCGCTCGCTCTACTTTTTCTTAGACTTTTCAACGGCCAGAGAAGACCATCTCGGACCTTGGGCACATGGCGCTTTCCACTGGAATTTCAAAAATTTTAGCATGCTTTGCTAGACTGGGACATGTGGTGACCCCGCGCTCATTCAGGGTCTCTACTTTTTGGGACCATCTCAAGATGCACTATTGAGATGCGTGGCGGTTTGAAAAGTCAAGAGGTGGGAGGCGGGTCATCGGGGGCAACTTGGATTTTTTTCCCTTAATGTTTAAAAGACTAAAATCATCAAAATTACCCTCAATTCCAATAGAGAATAGTCAAAATTTGCTCCACTCAATGGTGGAGATGCAAACTTTTGGGGGAAATTTGGAAAATTTTCCTTTTTTGGAGAAAGGAGTTAAAAGTGTAAAAGGAAGCATGATTCCACCTTTGGGACCCACATCGAAACTAAAAGTGAAAGGGCGGAGAGCTGGGGAAAACTTGAAAATTTTTCCTTTTCCAAAAAAAGAGGTGAAATAGCATAATTTAGCTGTGGTTCCTTTGGGACCCACATTGGGACACGTGTCAAGCCCATTTTTCAAAGGTGGAGGGGCGGAGAAAATTGAGAAATTTTGTAATTTTTCCAAAGGGTGTAAAAAGTAAAAAGGAACCCCTAGGCCCGTCTTAACTCGGATCTCCCATGTGGATGGTCCAAATTCAAAACAAAAATCAATGGCAATTGTGGGTTTGTATATGATTTTCTACCATTTTTTGAGTTGGGGATGCGTATTCCTATGGTTTTTTTATCATTTCTTGGAGTCTCCTACACTCCAAATGAAGAGGAACATTAATCTGATATCCTGGTTTGGTGGGGAAGGTCTATAAACGTCTTTTAGCATTAAAGATGTAATATGAGTATCGGATTCGACCTGATTTTTCTTATCTTGGTTTGGTGGGAAAAAATCTGAAAACATCTTTTTCCATTAAGATGTGCTCTGACTATTGGCCCTGATCTGATTTCTCAGTTTTTCCTTCCTTGGCACGCAAAGAACCAGATTTGACAAAATGGAGGAGGAAGTAGTTGGTGTGCGAGATGAAGAACAACTTACCAGGTGATGAATTGAATGTTGGAAATATTTGGAGAGATTTTCCCTCTGCACACTTGACAACTTTTTGTAAATCTGATTCTAGGAGTCACGATCAGAGGTCATAACACGCAATGGTGCTTTGAATGTTTTTGTTTTTGGGGGAAAACTCTGTTGTAAATGAAATATTATAAATTGCATAAGTTTATTATGCAAATGGTTGGAATATTGGAGTGTTAGAGGTCCAGAGCTAATTCCTGAGAGAAAAGGTTTGACAGAGCCCATCTTTTCTGAGAGACTATCTGAGGAACTTGTTTATTTATTTTTTGTTAAATTTGATCATGTTAAGGTGGTTGCGAGTGTAAAACCATTGACAAGCTCTGAGATTGTTCCAGAAACTTTCCCCTGCTGATAAATTTAATCAAATTTGAGTAAATCTGTGTTTTACTTTGAGAAAAATTGTGTCTGCTTCATTTCTGAATGTCTGAAAACAGTTTCTTGTTCCCATTGCAATCTTACATTGAAATATCTATGAATCACACAAGATCTTAGCTTTTTTATAGTTTGGTGGCAGCCCAATTTCATCTTTAGAATAGCTTTCATTTTATAGTGAAATAAACAAGTTTAAAATCACTGTACTCCTAGCATGGTGATTAAGATTGTTTGTTAGCCTTTGAGGGCATCTTAGGTGTGATAAAATAGAGATTGATAGTGTTTAATTAGGTCTTTCAATTTGAGCCTTCATTTTGGATCCTTAAAGTTTGTGTGAAAACGTGCTGATCTGGGCTTCCATTGAAGCACACCTTCTGGTTAAGGGAACATTCTAGCTATTCTGAAACATTCTTGTTGGTCAATCTTTCCATTTTTGTGAAGGCTCTCAAATATTTGGAAAGTCAAAACCCACTCTACCTCACTTCCCACCAAAATTCATTTAAAAACAACCAATCCTACCGATACTACCCCTATTTTTCCTCTGTGTGTACAAATACATAATTTCTATTACCAAAGCATATAGAAGCAATTAGATTTTCATTGTCTTTAGTAGCCTGAACCTTGTTTAGAAAATATCTCCACTATCTTAGGGTGACAACTTGTGAGAGTTAGATTTTGATGTATTGATCATGTTTTCTTCAAGTTCCTCTCAATAACTCTGCAACGAAGGATATCTCCATCTCCTCCACGAATAGAAGGCTACAAAAGGGATCCTCTCACCCTGGTTGAAAGGCACAACCATAAAGTAGTGAGGATAGATCAAATCGTCTTAAGGGTTCTAGCCATTTCTCCACATCCGAGTGACAAAGATCAAGCTGCATTTCTTCCCCATCTACAAAATGACACACAACATGCTCTGTTTGACTCTAAGCTTCTTGTCAAAGCGTGATCTTCGCTTTCGGCTTCCGAGGGAAAATCAATTTGGATGCTA
Organism: Taxus wallichiana var. yunnanensis; assembly: GCA_018340775.1. NCBI lineage: Eukaryota > Viridiplantae > Streptophyta > Pinopsida > Cupressales > Taxaceae > Taxus > Taxus wallichiana. The sequence goes on from CM031239.1 coordinate 539,925,065, forward strand.
TGTTGTTTGATGGTTTGCTAAGTTAATTGAAATTTCTCATAGAATGGTTATTGCTTGATGATTCACACACATTAAGTAAAAGTAAAGATAACTAAAGTTAATGTTTTGAAGACACTAATTCACCCCACTCTCCTTGGTTGTGCTTCCACAAAACATAGCTTTTTGAAATAATTTTTGGTATTACAAACAAATTTAATGTAAAATAAAATTTTCATCTCTCAAGCCGGGTATGTAAAAGATATTTCGTTAAACTTAAATACTCTTAAAGGATAACGAGTTCCTACACCTATAATGATAGGAATTAAAAGGTAAGGATAAAGGATCCTAAGTTCATCCAACCTTATTTAAAAGAATCATCAAGATTCTTATATACATAATATCCACAAGGCTTGACATAATTTATGTAGCTATGAATGGTCATAGTGCAAAAGAAACTCATTGGAAAACAAATTAGAGAATTCTAATATACAAGAGTGTAACAATAAATCATGGAATTTCGTATTCCACGTGTGATGAATTAAAACTCATAGGTTATACAAATAGTGATTGTGTTAGAATTATTGATGACATAAAGAAAATCTCTCGTAATGTTTTTTTGTTTGGAACATGAGTAGATTATGAGAATTCAATAAACAACCCATCGTCAAACATTCATCAACTAAAGTAGAGTATATAACAATAACATGAAAAGTATGTGAAGCGGTTTGAATGAGATAATGCTAGGAAATCTTATGCACAAGCAAGAAGACGCTATAAAGATCCTTTGTGACAACAATTCAACGATTTCTCTCTCCAAGAATCATGCATTCCACAAATGGTCCAAACACATAGATACCATGTACCACTTCATCACAAAATTTCTCAACAAGAGAGATATCTACTTAAAATTCGTAGATCAAAAGATCAATTTGCAAACAATTTCACTAATTAGCTATGAAAATATACTTTGGAGCATCTCTAAGATTGTTGAGGAGTCTTAGATAGTAGTAGGGATTAAGAGGAATAATTATAATTTGTACTTACAACTACCAATGTTGAACATTCTCGTATGCAACAATGTTTGTGGCATGTTAGTGCAAATACCAAGGAAGTTTGGGTGCTTTCTTCTCCACATATTTTCCAAAATTTAAAGTCATTTTGTTTAATGTAGTATGGTGCAAAGTTAATTTTGTTAGATGTTTAGTCAAATGCCCTCATCCTCATGGACAATCAATAAATTGCTAATAGTTTTAGTTGTTTTGTATCCAAAAAGAAGTTCAACAAAACTTTGACAAAATTTCTATGTTAAAAATCTAAAAACTCTTTGTTTTGTTTGAAGTTAATATATACAAGTGTCTCTTTTTATTTTATTTTCTTGTTCTTATCTCCCATCTCTCACAATATGGTTGTTATATGGCTAAGTGATTCAAGATTTAAATGTCTTTATGTTTTGGTTTTCATGACTCTTGTATATATATTTGTTTGAATTTGAAATCGCAGGATCATTGCATAGAATTTGTAGGATTAGCTTCCAAGGATTGAGGGGTTTCCATTCTGCCCAAGTCGCCCAATGCACAATCCCAACCTCATCCCTTATTACTTGGTATCTTCCGGGAATGGAACCGTGGTGGATGGCTAGGCAACACCCTTTACACCATCATATGCACTTTTTTCCCCTATTTTTGATCATGACATTATGTGAGAGTCTATAATCCACACAACCCAAAAAAAAAAATTAAAAAATTAAAAATTAAACATAAAATAACGAACACTAGTCACTATAGAATTAGAATCAAATAAAACCACGAAATCCAAGGAAATAATTATTTCGGGTGATGTAACCGTTTGTGTAACGGTCCCCAAAACCCCGAGGGGGCAGCCATACTAGTTAGATCCTAACTTTTCCGGTGTTTTACCACCCTAAGAAATTAGTTCATGGCAACCGCAAAGAACCCTAGAAATAAAAATCGTCTCTGCAAAGACCTTAAAAAATCAAGGGGCGTGTTTGGCTCCATGTGCACGCATGTGCGGTCGCATGGATGAGCAGCGAAAGAAATTACACCAATATCAATGGAAAAGATGGAGTTCACCCAGAGCCGTTTCATGCCCTAGGCAACTTAGGCAGTTGCCTAGGGCGCTGCCGAACAGGGGGTGCCGGATATGAGGAGGTTTCTGATTCTTAGTTGGGTATCTCATCGCTCGGGTTGGTTGTCTCACTACTCCAGCGAATCTCTAAAAATATATATGATATGTATATATGTAGTTTGATCTCCACATCCCAATTCAATGTTTCACAAAGATCACCCAATTCTTCCCAACATAATGTTTTTCCTGTATCTCCTTCAGCTTAATTATGCATCCCAAACTTAGACAAAACTAACATCTCGCCTCCATATAACTACTCAGATATTTTTCTGATAACACAGTCAGATGATAAGTATCATGTTTTTGTCCCAGAAGCTCATTTATTGTTGCTACTTCATCAAAATTCCATATAGGATTGCGAGATTCCTTTCAAGTCTCTGGATTAACGGTTCGACAATTTGTTTGCATCGTGCATGACAGAATTACTACAGTTTTGAGTATCATTCTCAGAGTGCATTTGTTTGTTGTAAGCTATAAACAATTTATTGATCTGGGAATCAACAAGAGAATGAGCGGGTATACAGTGGACTGTCATTAAAGTTTAAATGACTCTGCATGAAAGTTGAAACAACTCTTCTACTTGCATGAAGCTGAAGCCCTTTATTTTGTCGAACCCTTTCAATTTCATCATAGCCGAGCGGAAGGTGGACCACGACAACAAAAATAGTCTAACATAGCACCCGTCGGCCATCACAATTAAAATTTTAAGCACCCGTGGCTATAGACTATTGTCAGTTTTCCTCCACAAGTATTTAGTTTCCACCTTTGTTACTTACAAAACAAATAAATTACAACAACAATAAATTATGATGACATCATCGATAATTTTGCTATCGAAAAAGCAAGAAAGAAGCTCTTATAATTTTAATTGTATGGGGGAGGGGATGGGAGGGAGTGGGGAAGGGGGCGTATAGTCCAAGTACATTGCCTAGGGCGCTCAAAAACCTTAATTCAGCCCTGATTTTCATCAACTATATATTAAAATTTTAATGCACACTAAGTATCCACCTCAACCTCATTCTTCAAGAGCAATTTAGATAGGCTTATAAATTAAAATGAGCACTTTAATGTAAACAAGAGATGAATTAAATTAAGGCTGCAATAAAAAATTTGCACTCACCTTCAGAATGTCTAAGACTTGAAAGGGATAAGATTTTACCCACTTAATTCGTAGTTGCAAAACTGATAAAATGAAATATCAATAAGCTTTCATTAAATTGCTGTAATAAATAAAATTTCTATGAGATTACAATATACACCGTAGATTATAGGAAAAGAAATACCTAAATCTGACCATTTCTCAAGGCCATTTAACTGCTCAAAATACCTAAATCAAATTCTGAAATTTGCCGGACCTTCTTCAATATATTGAGAAACCATAAAAACAAAATCCTCAAATTTTCCATTCCTTCTTCAATATATTAAGTCATTCGATGATTTTGATTTTTTCAAACCAATGAAAATGTCCAACCCATGGTAATCGTCGATCTACTTCCCTCATCAAAGGTTGAAAATAATTTATATTTAATCTGTTGATAACCCACTTAATTTACTCCGTTCAATCCGTTGATTGCATGCTTCTGTTTCACATTTAGTTCTATTTACTCACTTCATGCATGTATATGAACCTATAATCATGGCGACTCTACAACATTTGAATATTAATTGCAAGAGTTATCTCTAGTTTATAGTTAATGCCAATAGAAGACTTTTTATATTTTATTATTTGATAATTTTTTAGCTTGAGGAAAAGCATTACTTATTAGTTATAAATAAATATATGGCTAAAAATTTGGAAATATATATTATGTTTTATAAAAAATATTATATTCAATTATTGGATTCAAAAAAATATTTTTAAATTGAAATGGTGTAAATGAATTACTTTAATTATAATTAAGGTTGAACATCTATAATAATTGAAAATGAAATAATGAAATTGTTATAGAGTTGCCACAAATATTTTGAATATAGAAAATTAATTTGTTTTACAAAAATACGACTTTTGCATTCTTATAATTTTAAATTTGTTTTAATAAAATATATACGATGTAAGAATAAAAGGTTAGTATAATATATATATATATATATATATATATATATATATATATATATATATATATATATATATATATATATATATTTAATGCCTTTAACATATGTTACAAAGTAAAAATACATTTTTTGCAATCTAATATTTTTATAGTATTTTAATTTAAATTTCATTAAAACATTTTTGAAATGTGTAAATAATTATAATTTTTGGGTAGGGTATTTACAAAGTATTTATCGTCGAATTTCAACTCTAATATAATTTCATGTTAATCTTGGTAAAATTTTCCTTTCAAGTGTCATAGACAACTCTATGATATATATTTTAATATGTGGATTTTCAACTAAGAAAATGTCAAGATGTGATTTTTCTACAAATTATTACTAATAAAATAATATTGTGGAACATCCACAATATTTATGATTTGAAATACAACAATATCATAGAACTTCCACAATTATTCTACAATTCTTTTAAATTGTAGAATTTATGTGGATTAATTGTGGTAAAAAGTACTTGTTTGTTGTAGTGCATATCTCATCCTAACATATCTCGATATACATTTGAACTAACTTTGTGGCTCTTCTCGGGGCCAAATTAAGGTTTTTGAGCGCCTAGCGCAAGACTTGGACTATACGCCCCCTTCCCCACTCCTTTGACCCCCCCCCATACAATTAAAATTATAAGAGCTTATTTCTTGCTTTTTCGATAGAAAAATTATCCATGATGTCATCATAATTTATGTTGTTGTAATTTATTTGTTTTGTAAGGAAAGTAACAAAGGCGGAAACTAAATACTTGTGGAGGAAAAATGACAATAGACTATAGCCACGGGTGCTTAAAATTTTAATTATGATGGTCGACGGGTGCTATGTTAGACTATTTAAGTTGTCCGTGGTCCACCTTCCGCTTGGCTATCTTTGGCGAAAGGGTTCAACAAAATAAAGGGCTTTAGCTTCATGCAAGTAGAAGAGTTGTTTTAAATTTCATGCGAGAGACATAGTCATTTACACTTTAATGAAAATCCACTTTATACCTGCTCATTCTCTTGTTGATTCCTGGATCAATAAATTGTTTATAGCTTATAACAAACAAATGCACTCGAGAATGATATTCAAAATCGTAGTAATTCACATGCACGATGCAAACAAATTGTAAAACCGTTAATCCCGAGACTTGAAAGGAATCTTGCAATCCTATATAGATTTGATGAAGAAGCAACAATAAATGAGCTTAAGGACAAAACCATTATACTTATCATCCGATTGCGTTATCGGAAAAGATATGAGTAGTTATATGGAGGCAGAGATGTTAGTTTTGTCCGAGTTTGGGATGCATAATTAAGATGAATGAGATACAGAGTAAAACATTATGTTGGGAAGAATTGGGTGATCTTTGTGAAACATTGAATTGGGATGTGGAGATCAAACTATATATATACATATCATATATATTTGTTAGAGATTCATCTGGAGCAAAGTGAGACAACCGAGCCGAGTGATGAGATACCCAACTAAGAATCGAAACCTCCTCATATCCGACACCCCTTGTTCTCGAACATCCTAGGCAACTTCCTAAGTTGCCTAGGGCATGAAACGGCTCGGCTCTTCTTATCTCACTTACACTTTTTTTTCTTGCATCTCCCACTTAGAATGATTGGTATGTTGTACATGATCTAAATATGATTTGAAACATAAATTTGAATACATTTGTAGTAGTAGTTTCTATAGAATCATATCAAAAGAACTTCATTTAGTTCAATTAGGGTTGGTAAACCAAGAGACATATACTATTACACTAGCCAATTAAGGGATTTGTAATTGTCCTACCAAAAATGTTGTTGGTTACTTTATAAAAACTCATTGAGGTTGAATGGATACTTAGTTTTTATAGTTGTGGACTATGATAGAATATTTGAGCTATCTTGTAAGGAGAAACGACTAGTAGATCCTATAATATGAGACAATGTATTTAACTAGTGTATCAATTTAAGATATCAAGGGGGATTGGTAGCTAAATACGTGATAAAAATAGGTATTTTGAACTCTTTATATGTTTTTACTTGAAATAGTTTGTCCTTAGTGTTTTAGATTTCATTTATTTAGGTGTTTCCTACACATGAGCATTAATATTTTGGTTCAACTTCGTACTATTGTTGTTGGCCATACACATAAAAGGGTTATTTTAAATTCCTTTGTTATGGTTATTTATATGACGAAAAATAGTTTTTGTCTTTTTTTCCATTAGATTTGGGGACTTAAGTAATAAATACATTCAACATGATTTTATTATGAAAATTTATTAAAAGAAAATCCTTGATTATATGTTTACGAGAGTGGCATCAAAACGAGTATTGTTTAGATTTATCTAGAAAAATATTCAATTGTAATAGGAATTATAGAATTAAATCTAAATAGAATCCTTAAGGTTTCATGAGGACATTATCTCTACATAGAACTCTAAGGTCTTTGTGAGTAAAACCGTAGAAAAATTAAATTTATTTTTTCACCCTCACATGCTCATTACGCCAAAGGCGTAACTGCGATCAGAATGTGTATATGTATATGGGTGAACCTTGCTCTTTTTGAAAGGTTGACGTTAACAACACTATAATATATGTTGAAAAATGTTTATTTAATGTTTATTCCTTTCACTCAACTGTACCACTAACAGTCTCACCTAACAATCTCATTCTAGAAAAATCTTTTCTAGATTTTTCTTCCTTTCAACTCAGACTTCTCTAAAATACTCTTTCCATATTTTTTCCTCTTCTCAACTCCAGTTCTTTCCAGAACATTCACGGGAACTTTTAGACTTCTCCAAGTTTCTATATATACAACATATCACTCCTCCATTAATCCCTGCAGCTCATACAAAGTTGTTTGTATTTATTTCTTCATTAATAAAGTTTTGTTAATTTTTCCTCCCTATTTTTCTTCATGGCATCAGAGCAGAGGTTCTTCTCAAGCATGTGTTGAAGAGCCAAGGGGCTGAGGAGCCACTGATATATTGCAGATCTGTATGTACCTGTATGAGGCTTCCACTGAGGTTATTTTTTTCTCTTCTACCAGTAGCAGAACGGTAAAAAAAAAGTGAAGGAAAAATTCCCAAATTGCATTTGATTTCTTCTCATTGTTTTGACAATGAAAGAATATGTTTTTTTTTGGGGAAAAATTAAAAGTGTATGAGCAGACTATTGAAATCATTTTTTTTCTGGCGTGTTGAAGATAAGTGTTTTTATTTCAATTTGTGAGAGAATTTATTCATAATGGAGTCTAATAGTACTCCTTTGCCAGAAATTAAATTAAATGGGAAAAATTATTATGATTGGGTATCTCATATGGAGATGTTTTTAACCCTGAAGAATTGTTATGAGCTTGTTATTGGTGTGGAAAAAGGCCTACAAATCCTAGAAAAGATCAAGAAAATTGGGATAGAAGAGACAAAATGGCAGCGACATGGATAAAGCTCACTCTTTCAAATGACGTCTTTCCAGAAGTACATAATGAGAGAAGTGGAGTCAACGTATGGGCTACCTTAAAGAGCACATATGAAAATTTAGGTGATGTATGGATTCTAACTCTTACTACAAAATTATATAACATGAGACTATCAGATACACAAGAGTTAGTGCCTCACCTAACAAAAATAAAAGAAAAGAAGAATGAACTTGACTCTCTTGGAAAGAGTATAAATGATAATGATTTTGTGCAAATCATATTACAAAGTCTTCCTGCATCTTATCAATCTTTCATAAGAGGTCTAGATACAGCTGATAAATTAGCTAGCATCAAATCCGAAGAACTATGTGCCAAGTTAGTGCAGGAAGAAAAGCGTCAAATCAAGGAAAGGGAGACTTGCAATGATGATTCCGGGCATTCATGACAAAGGGAAAATATAACTTCAAGACGTTTCAAGACAATCAACATAAGCCAAGAGAGAGGAATTGGAAGCATGATAATGGTATAATTCATTTAAACATCATGATGATTATGGAAATAGGCCAAAGTGGAAATGTGTTGTCCACTCAAAATTCCTGCCCTAATGAAAGTAAAATTTCAAAATTTTGAGTTATGAGTGTTTTCCTCTAAATTTGCCTAAGTCGTGAAAATTGAGAAAATCTGTGTTTCGGGTCATTTTGTATGTATTTCGGGCCTGTCGGACATTTTTGTCCCACCTGTCCCAAGTACGAAAGTGCATTCTGTTCCCCGATCGGCCGAAATCCCCGAAGTTGTTCCATTTTGGGCCCGTCGGAACTTTTTGTCCCAAGTGTCCCAAAAATTATTGTGCAAGTTGTTTCAATTTCGGCCAAATCACCCGAACCGCGTACTTCGCACTTTCTTGTTCCAAATGTCCCAAATCAAAAAGTGCGAGTCGTTCCATTTTCACCCGAACCGGCTGAGTAGCGTACTCCGGAACTTTTTGTCTCAAATGTCCCAAGTTCAAATGGGCCTTTTGTTCCAATATCGGCCGATCTGCCCGAACCGCGCTTTCACGTCCCAACTGTCCCAAGTCAAATTGTGCACGCTGTTCCATTTTCGGCCGAAACACCCGAACCGCGTACTTCACACATTTTTGTTCCAAGTGTCCCAAAGTCAAAAGTGCAAGTTGTTCCAATATCGGCCGATCCACCCGAACCGCGCTTTCATGTTCCAACTGTCCCGAAGCCAAAAGTGCGAGTTGTTCCATTTTCGGCCAAACGCCTTGAAGTCGCAACCTTCGCACATTTTCATCCCAAATGTCCCAAAATACATTTGTGCGTCTTCTCCTTATTTCGTCCGAACCGGCCGAGCCGCGTGTTTCACGCATTCGCGTCTCACATGTCCCAAGTGAACCTAATGCAATTCATACTTAGTTTTTCCCGCTCTACCCGAATATGCTAAATATGAATTTAAGTTGCGGCTCTGATACTATCAATCCGAAGATCAAATTCCAAGGACAGCTGGCAGAAAGACGAAGCTTTCAAGACGCCGGTTATATCAGTTTTCAAAGATATCCATTGTCATCTTCAAAATGAAAATTCTTGTGTGTCCCTCGTGGCAAAGACATAGCTGAGACGTGGAAGAAATTCAAGCAGCGGTTTCTGAAGTTGATGGGTCCCTCTCAGTGACCAGCCACCTGTCTTCTTCCCTTTCTTTTTCAGTCTTCTTTGTAATAGGTTGAGGTACTGCGATTTGGCGGTCCTTAACTATTCTTTAGTTAAAAGAAACGGTTACGAAGAGTAACTGAATTGTAAGCTATATAATGGTATTTTCTACGCCATTCGAAGGAGGAAGAACTTGGCATATTTTCTGCAAGTGTAAATAGATTATAGAGAAATCAATACAGAAGGACTTTCCTTTCTTTGTCTATCTGATCTCTGTCTGTTCTAAGCTTTCATTTGTTTTCTTTGTGAAGATCATTTATCTCAAATTCGTTAGTCTCATCGATTGCATACTCTTCAACTTTGCAAGCACGGTGATCTTGCATAACCAAGAAGGAACTTTGTTTCCTTGATAACGAATCTGTGTTACGTTAAGAAACTTTGCGTTCTGGCAGATGTTATTTACAGAACTTTGTGTCTTTAAATTCCATCTTACTTGTTCTATACGAATGATCTTGTTTTCAATTCACGGTGACTTCGCATACATAAAGAATTACTCTGATATCTATAATTCTGCATGTTTGCCTTTCTGCTCTTTTCCATGCTCTCATTTCCTCAGTCCTTTTGTAATTGATGACCTTCATAGAAAACACTTTCGTGGTATCCAAGTTTAACCAACAAATCATGTCCTGTACATTTGTAAATAGGTTTGTTTCTGAATAAGGGAACCTCTCCCATTAAAGAGGAGGGACTTCTTGTCCCCTGACTGTTGCTCTTCTTAAAAGTCCTATTTGAAAACCAACAATTTTTGGCAACTCCGCTGGGGAAAATCACATTCCAGTTCGCTATAATTTTGATCATCTTTTGATCTTGCGACTCGCGTTTTACTCGAGGGAGAAGGACCCTTGGTATTAAAGACTCTCAGTTTCAGCTTTTGGAGCAGCAGGGTTTTCCTCTTCCTTCCACAAGAAATAGAAGGACTCGTTCGACAAGCACACCACCTATTCAAGAAAGAAGTCCTGCGGGTGGTATTCCTTCAGAGCCAGCTAGCCCTAATCTTCAAGCTTTGATTCTTTCTTTGGTGTTCTGCAGTTCCTCTCCAAGTCGTTTTTCAAAGAATGGCGGCACCATTACCATGGGGTCATCGTGTCGACCCCGGCCCTTGCTCATCCTCTCTACATGAGTTACCCAGAGGTAACCGGAAGAACTTCCCCAAATTCAAAGGCGATGGCAAAGTGCACCCTGACGAACACATCGCAGCCTTCGTTGTTGCATGTGGAGTTCTGGGAGTCGAATATGAAGACGTCTCCGTAAGGCTGTTTGTTGAGACGTTACAAGATAATGCTGCTGATTGGTTCTATCACCTTCCGGCTGGTGCTATAACCGACTGGGACACCATGAGAACCCAGTTCGAGAATCGTTTCAAGCCGGCAGAAGATGTGCATGCTTTGCTTGCCCAAATTTCTCAGATAAAGAAAGATTCGCAAGAACCCATGAGAGAGTTTGTGGCTCGATTCAACAGGTTGATAAATAAAATTCCAACAAACACTCGACCTGTTGATCGGATTCAAAAATGTTTCTTTCTGAATGCCCAATCACCTAAAGTTAGTTATGCACTAAGAAGGGCTAATCTCGGAACGTTAGCTCTAGATCAAGAACTGGCTGTTAGTGTCGAGGATGACTTGATCATGTCAGGGAAGTTGAGAAGAGACACTTCCAAATCTAAGTCTGCTGCTTCTTCCTCTTCCACCCCTGGACCTAACACTGACCCATTAGTTCAGAAGCTTGCGAATGATCTTCTTGCTATAAAGAAACAACTGGCTCAGCACGCTCCTTATGCAGACGTTCCGAGGAGAAATTTCCAGCCCAGGAATCGTTTGCCTACTTCTCAAACAAGATTAGCACTTGAAGGACCTCCTGTTAGAGTCCCTGTCAATGCGACCTGCGAGGTGGAAGAACCAGATGATGATGAAGATAACGAAGCTTGTGAAGAGTTTGCGAGAGAATTTGATGATGAGGCAGAGGAACTTGAGGGATCTTGAGTGAATTTCTTTACCACTGAGGGCATTGATGATTATGATGAAATGGTAGCAGACATGAACAAAGAATCTTTTGTTGTCATGACTCAAGAACAGACAAAGCAGAGGGAGAAGGTGACCCAGCCACCTAAGAAATCCAAGGAGCAGTCGGCAACTATCCCTGTAATTGCAAGAAGAGGATCTCCTATCCCTACTTCGTCTACACCAAAGGTGAGTCCTATCAATCCAATTACCAAAGTTGCTTCTTCTTTTTCTCCTAAAGTTGATAAGCCTAGAATTCCAAATGATGATGGCCCATCCACTTTTGGATCCTTTGATATTGTTGATCACCTGAAAAAGACCAAGGTATAAATCTCAGAAGCTGAGTACTATCAAACCCATCCCAAAGCTTTTGCCAAGATGATTCAATTTGTAAATTCCCATTCCAAGACCACCTCTAAAGGCCTTTTGTCCACTCCTCCTCTCGTACCACAAAGCCCAAGTCTGGTAGCTGTTGTCACCTCCCCTGGTGACAAAATTAAACCATTTTATGTAACACTTCTCATAGCTGGCCATAGGCTCAGTAATTGTGTCATAGATTCTGGAGCCTCAGATAATGTGATGCCTGCTATTGTAGCTCATGCTTTAGGCTTGACCCTCACTCGTACTTATGGATCCTGCTACTCCATGGAGAGTAAGGAAGTGCCTTTGGTTGGAAGGATTAAAGATGCATAAGTGGCCTTTGCTGCTTTGCCTGAAAATAAAGTCTTGGCTACCATCCTAGTAGTAGACATTCCTCCTTCTTATGGAATGTTGCTAAGTAGAAACTTCTGTAAAGATGTGGGCGGGGAGATTCAAATGGATTGGTCACATGCACTCATACCTGTCAATGGACACATGAAGAAGTTACTACCTGAGAAGCAGTCTGAGTATATTGTGCAGAAAACAGATGATCCTAAGGCACAAATACTCTATGAGGATATGGGGCATGGTAATTACATGATTCTGTCCCCTGATGAAATCCAACCCTCCAAAGTATCACCTAAAGATCCCAATGGTGTTTGGATTTTAGAATTTGATGGAAGTTGTTCCTCAGCTGGTTCTGGAGCTGGTGTCCTGCTAGTGTCACCTGAAGGATGCCTACATCCTTTTTCATTTAAGTTGCAGTTTGAAAACACTAATAATACAGCAGAGTATGAGGCTCTCATTCTTGGACTGCAAGTGGCCAAAGAACGAGGTGTGAAGAACCTTCTGGCTCGTGGTGATGCAGAGTTGATTGTGAAGCAGGTCAGAAACCTCTTTCAGGTAAAAAATGGGAGGCTGAAGCATTACCGGAATCAGGTTTGGGATTCCATTGAATTCCTTGATGCTTTCTCTATTGAAGCAATACCTAGAGAAAAGAACAGCAGGGCTGATTCGTTGGCTGTCTCAGGGTCACTGCTGATTCCTCATCCTGACTTTTCTCGGGATAAATTCACCATTGAGATGGTCCATCGGCCTAGTGTACCTGATAATGCCAATAACTGGCAGGTTTTCAATAATGATCAGCATTTGCTTTCCTTCCTGGAACTCAAAGGTAATTTTGAACAACTGTATTTTGAGGGAAGTGACAACCTGCCTCGTGAAAGTGTGTCCTTTGACCAAGCTGTCACCCAAGGAGAAGAAACAGATCAGGAAGGGTGCATTAAGCTCAAAGGAAACAAGATTCCTAAAGGGCTGGTGAGTTTGGAGGAACTATTTGATAAGCATGACAGGTATGTGAAATCTAGAGCTTCTTACTGGACCTCAGCAATCAGCTGAGTATGATAAGATTGATATTGGGAGTTCTAATGACCCTAAGCTAGTAAATATTGGAAAATGTTGTACGGCAGATGAGAGGAGAAAATCAATTGATCTTCTAAGAAGGTATAAGGATGTTCTTGCATATTCTTATGAAGATCTGAAAGCCTTCAAGCCAAAAGATATGCAGCACTCTATCCCTCTCAAACCAGGAATTAAGCCTTTCAAGTAGAAACAAAGGCAGTACAACCCCAAAATAGCTGACACCGTCTTTCAGGAGATTCAGAAGTTGTTGAAGGCTAAAATTATTTTTCCTATTCACCATTCGACATGGATTGCAAATATTGTGCCTGTCAGGAAGAAAAATGGTGAGATCCGCATCTGTGTTGATTTCAGGAACCTGAATCAGGCTTCTCTGAAAGATAACTACCCTTTGCCTATGATGGATCAGATATTGCAAGCAGTAACAGGATCTGAAATGTTATCTATGCTTGATGGATTCTCGGGATACAATCAGGTAGAGGTTGATACTGCAGATCAACACAAGACAACCTTCACCACTCCTTGGGGTACCTTTGCCTACAAGAGAATGCCTTTTGGGCTTATTAATGTTGGTGCCACTTTCCAGAGAGCTATTGGAATGTCTCCTTTTCAAGTGGTGTATGGAGTAGAAGCTCAATTGCCAGTGACAGTGGAACTACCAGCCTTGCACCTAATGAAGGCCATTGAGGATACTAGTTTCAGTGATGCTCTGGATAAGAGGATTATGTACCTGCATAAACTGAATGAGGACAGATTGATGGTTGCTGATAGGATATCTGTTCACCAGCAAAAGGTAAAGGCCCTGTTTGACAAGAAAGCTAGGTTCAGAGATTTCCAAGTTGGAGACACTGTGTTGCTATGGGATAAAAGACATGAACCTCGTGGCAGCCATGGAAAGTTTGATTCCCTTTGGCTCGGGCCTTTCAAGATCAGGCACTTTGCTGGTAAGAATTCTTTCTATCTTGATTACATGGATGGTTCCCCCCTCCCACTTCCTTATAGTGGGCAGTACCTCAAGTTGTTCAAGTCCTAGGTGACTAGGGAGTCCCTTTGTATATTCTGTACAGTGTTTTCCTTCTGTTGTTTTGGTGTGTTTCCCTTCTGTTGTTTTTGTGTGTTGCCCTCTGTGTTGGTCTGTTTTTGACTCCGTTGCCCAATGGATAAGGCACTGGTCTGCTTTTCCCGAGTTTGTCTAAGTTCTTGCCTTGCCTCATTCCTTGAATTTATGCCAAGTCATCCCCAGAAGGAGCCAGCTGTTGTCCACTCAAAATTCCCTGCTCTAATGAAAGTAAAATTTCAAAATTTTGAGTTATGAGTGTTTTCCTCTAAAAGCGCCTAAGTCGTGAAAATTGAGAAAATCTGTGTTTCGGGTCATTTTGTATGTATTTCGGGCTTGTCGGACATTTTTGTCCCGTCTGTCCCAAGTACGAAAGTGCATTCTGTTCCCGATTGGCGAAATCCCGAAGTTGTTCCATTTTCAGGCCAATCGGAACTTTTTGTCCCAAGTGTCCCAAAAATTATTGTGCAAGTTGTTTCAATTTCGGCCGAATCACCCGAACCGCGTACTTCGCACTTTCTTGTTCCAAATGTCCCAAATCAAAAAGTGCGAGTCGTTCCATTTTCACCCGAACCGGCCGAGTCGCGTACTCCGGAACTTTTTGTCTCAAATGTCCCAAGTTCAAACGGGCCTTTTGTTCCAATATCGGCTGATCTGCCCGAACCGCGCTTTCACGTCCCAACTGTCCCAAGTCAAATTGTGCACGCTGTTCCATTTTCAGCTGAAACACCCGAACCGCGTACTTCACACATTTTTGTTCCAAGTGTCCCAAAGTCAAAAGTGCAAGTTGTTCCAATATCGGCCGATCCGCCCGAACCGCGCTTTCATGTTCCAACTGTCCCGAAGCCAAAAGTGCGAGCTGTTCCATTTTCGGCCGAAACGCCCGAGTCGCGTCCTTCGCACATTTTCGTCCCAAATGTCCCAAAATACATTTGTGCGTCTTCTCCTTATTTCGTCCGAACCGGCCGAGCCGCGTGTTTCGCGCATTCGCGTCTCACATGTCCCAAGTGAACCTAATGCAATTCATACTTAGTTTTTCCCGCTCTACCCGAATATGCTAAATATGAATTTAAGTTGCGGCTCTGATACTATCAATCCGAAGATCAAATTCCAAGGACAGCTGGCAGAAAGACGAAGCTTTCAAGACGCCATTATATATTTTCAAAGATATCCATTGTCATCTTCAAAATGAAAATTCTTGTGTGTCCCTCGTGGCAAAGACATAGCTGAGACGTGGAAGAAATTCAAGCAGCGGTTTCTGAAGTTGATGGGTCCCTCTCAGTGACCGGCCACCTGTCTTCTTCCCCATACGTTTCTCTTCTTCCCTTTCTTTTTCAGTTTTCTTTGTAATAGGTTGAGGTACTGCGATTTGGCGGTCCTTAACTATTCTTTAGTTAAAAGAAACGGTTACGAAGAGTAACTGAATTGTAAGCTATATAATGGTATTTTCTACGCCATTCGAAGGAGGAAGAACTTGGCATATTTTCTGCAAGTGTAAATAGATTATAGAGAAATCAATACAGAAGGACTTTCCTTTCTTTGTCTATCTGATCTCTGTCTATTCTAAGCTTTCATTTGTTTTCTTTGTGAAGATCATTTATCTCAAATTCGTTAGTCTCATCGATTGCATACTCTTCAACTTTGCAAGCACGGTGATCTTGCATAACCAAGAAGGAACTTTGTTTCCTTGATAACGAATCTGTGTTACGTTAAGAAACTTTGCGTTCTGGCAGATGTTATTTACAGAACTTTGTGTCTTTAAATTCCATCTTACTTGTTCTATACGAATGATCTTGTTTTCAATTCACGGTGACTTCGCATACATAAAGAATTACTCTGATATCTATAATTCTGCATGTTTGCCTTTCTGCTCTTTTCCATGCTCTCATTTCCTCAGTCCTTTTGTAATTGATGACCTTCATAGAAAACACTTTCGTGGTATCCAAGTTTAACCAACAAATCATGTCCTGTACATTTGTAAATAGGTTTGTTTCTGAATAAGGGAACCTCTCCCATTAAAGAGGAGGGACTTCTTGTCCCCTGACTGTTGCTCTTCTTAAAAGTCCTATTTGACGACCAACAAAATGTAACTATTGTGGTAAGATAGGTCACAAAGCTAATGCATGTTATAAAAGGATCAATGATACAGAAAAGAGAAACGGTACAGAAAGGAAAATAAGTAAGTTTTCAAGAAATTATGAATCAAAAAGTAATGCTCTATGTATGGCTCTTAAGGAAAATAGTTCTTACAAAGATGATTGGGTCATTGATTCTGGTGCAACACAACATATGTCTCATAATCAAGAGCAATTTGAATCTGTAACCAATAATGACACTAAAGAGAAAATATTTTTGGGCAATAATAGTGCTATAGAAGTTAAGGGGACAGGAAATGTTAAAGTTGACAATGGTGTATTCAAGAATGTGAAATTAGTTCCAGACTTAAAGACAAATCTTCTTTCAATATTCCAAATTGCAAATCAAGGATACAAAGTAGATTTTTACAATGATAAATGTCTAATCAAAGATGTGAATGATAAGCACAAAGTCACTGCAATTGGTAAAGTTGAAAATGGATTATATAAATTTCAAGAGTTCACCTCTAAGTGTGAAGATAGGAATATGTGTGCTATTGCAAAGCATATTGACATGAACAGGTTATGGCATGAGCGGCAGGGCACATCAATTATCAAAGTCTCGGGGTTATGGAGAAACGGGACATGGTTTATGGGCTTCCCAAAATCTCTCAAAGACATGGTATTTGTGAAGGATGTGCTATGGGAAAGCAACATGTTGAAAGCTTCCCACAAGGAAAGTCATGGAGAGAAAAAGTTCCCTTGCATCTAGTTCATAGCGATGTCATGGGTCCATTTAAAACACCTTCACTTTCGGGATCAAGGTATGTACTCACTTTTATAGATGATTACAGTAGAAGAATATGGGTATATTTTCTAAAAAGTAAGAGTGAAGTGTTTGATAGATTCAAAGAGTTCAAGGTTTTAGCAGAAAAACAAAGTGGAAGGTCATTAAGAATACTAAGGACAGATAGGGGTACAAAGTATATAAATCAAGCCTTCCTAAAATTTTGCAAACAAAATGGTATAAAGAAAGAATCTATTGTTTCTTACACACCTCAACAAAATGGGGTTGTAGAAAGAAAGAATAGAACTATGATGGAAATGGCTAGATGTATGTTACATTCTAGAAACATAGAAGTCAAATTGTGGGCTGAAGCAATTCATACAGCTGCATATATTCTCAATAGGATCCCCACTAGGGCTGTTATAAATATAACTCTAGAAGAGGCTTGGAGTAGCAGAAAGCCCACTATCTCTCACTTCCGAGTCTTCAGAAGTATTGCATATGCTCATGTTCCTGATCAGAAAAGGACAAAGTTAGATAAGAAAAGTGATAAATACATAATGATTGGGTATAGTGAGGAGTCAAAAGCATACAGGTTATACAATCCTAAGACTGAAGAAATACATATTAAAAGAAATGTATTGTTTGATGAAGACATCATTGATAATAGCGAAGATTCCACTAACACATTTTCTCTTCCAATCTTGATTGAAGAAGATAAAAATATTGATATTAATGATTCAAATGAAGGTGTAACGTCTTCAACAGGAGAAGAAGGAATTCAAATTGAAGCATCAAGTGAAAGTGACAGTGAAAGTACAGGAAAAACAAGAAGCATCCAAGATATCTACCAAGAAGGTCCTAAGAATCTTGTTGCTAACTATGCTCTTATGACTAGAGTGATGCAGGTTGATGATCCGAACACATATGAGGAAGAAAAAGGAAAAGTTGAATGGGAAGAAGCTATGCAAGATGAGTACAACTCTCTAATAAAAAATGACACTTGGAAATTATCAACCCTTCCGCAAGGAAAGAATTTGGTTGGTTGCAAATGGACATACAAGACAAAATTCAGATCCGATGGAGCTTTGGAAAAGCACAAAGCAAGGTTAGTGGCCAAGGGTTTCTCACAAAAAGAAGGTATTGATTATACTGAAACTTTTTCTCCAGTTGCTAAAATGACTTCCATTTGTACGATAGTTTCCTTAGCTGCAAAATATGGATGGAAAATTTATCAGATGGATGTTAAGAGTGCTTTTTTACATGGTGATTTAAAGGAAGAAATTTACATGCAACAACCACCAGGGTTTGTTAAGCTTGGAGAAGAACATCTAGTTTGTAGATTGAAAAAATCAATATATGGTCTTAAACAATCTCCAAGGGCATGGTACTCCAAAATAAATGAGTACTTTCTAGAAGTAGAATTCAAAAGAAGCAAAGCTGATCCAAATATGTATGTAAAGTATAATGATGGTCAAATTGTTATTGTTGTATTGTATGTTGATGATTTAATCATTACAGGAGATCATATGCAATACATTGTCGATACTAAGGAACAACTCAAAAAGGCCTTTGAGATAAGTGACCTAGGGCTAATGCACTACTTTTTGGGTATGCAAGTATGGCAAGAAGAAGGAAGAATCTTACTTTCTCAAACCAAATATGCTCTTGATATATTAAGAAAATTTAGAATGGTTGAATGCAAGCCAGCTAGTACACCATGTGAAGTTGGATTAAAATTAAGTGCTAACTCTAATCTACAGGAAGTAGATGAAACATTGTATAGACAACTTGTTGGCAATCTCTTGTATCTCACTATCACTAGACCAGATATTGCATATGCAGTTAGCATTGTTTCTAGGTACATGGAAAATCCTCATGTAGACCATTGGAAAGCAGGCAAAAGAATATTGAAGTACATTAGAGGTACATATCAACTTGGAATTGAATATAAGCATGGAGGAAAACCTACTCTAGTGGGCTATACAGATTCAAACTATGCAGGAGACATAGATGATAGAAAATCAACTTCAGGATATGTTTTTC
The DNA here is from genome assembly GCA_018340775.1 of Taxus wallichiana var. yunnanensis. Lineage (NCBI taxonomy): Eukaryota > Viridiplantae > Streptophyta > Pinopsida > Cupressales > Taxaceae > Taxus > Taxus wallichiana. Next base: position 539,944,129 of record CM031239.1, read on the forward strand.
ATCTTGGTTCAGGTCCAATATCATGGAGCAGTAAGAAGCAGGCTACAGTGTCACTCTCATCTACAAAAGCAGAATACATTGGTTCTTCCAAGGCATCTCAAGAAGCTATGTGGCTAAGAACGTTGCTCGAGGAAGTTCATCTACCACAAGATCATCCAACTACTATATTTTGTGACAATCAAAGCACTATCAAGCTAGCAAAAATCCTGTCTACCATGCTAGATCTAAACATATTGAAGTGCATCATCACTTTGTTCGTGACTTAATAGATGGAAATGTGGTGGAGCTAAAATTCTGTGGAACTGAAGAACAAATTGCAGATATATTTACTAAAGCTTTGTCTACAAGAAGTCTTTTGAAATTTTGAGACATGTTACATCTGTGTGGATGTTCCTCTTCAGGAGTGCATATGAAACCTTATATAATATACTTTGTAAATGGGTACCTAACAAGGCCAAGTCAGGACCCATATTTGAATCTTGTGACAACATACCTAAATAAACATTATGGGGGTGTTGAATTTTTTTATTTAATGTTTATTCCTTTCACTCAACTGTACCACCGACAGTCTCTCCCAACAGTCTCATTCTAGAAAAATCTTTTCCATATTTTTTTTTCCTTTCACCTCCAGACTTCTCTAGAACACTCTTTCCAGATTTTTTCCTCTTCTCAACTCCAGTTCTTTCCAGAACATTCACGGGAACTTCTAGACTTCTCCAACTTTCTATATATACAACATCTCACTCCTCCATTAATCAATTAATCCCTGCAGCTCATACAAAGTTGTTTGTATTTATTTCTTCATTAATAAAGTTATGCTATTTTTCATCCCATGTTTTTCTTCAATATAAAATGAGGTTAACCAGGGTTCATCGAGGGTTCAAACCACAGGAGTCAATTTTATCTCGTCATCATTTGAGCTAATAATTTCTAAAGTCACCATTTTACTTCACTTTGGATTGGCCAAAATTTGCAGGGCTTAAATATTCGTTGGCCTCATCTTCGTCGTGCTAGCAATTTTGATCTCCTATGGCCGCGAGATATCTAGGGACATTCGAGAGTGTAAGGATTCTGTCATTTTTCACCCATTTTAAAGCACAAATCTTCAATGGGCGTATAAACAAACAATTCTGCAAATAGTTACAAGTTTTGTTAATGCAAAGCTTCTTATTGTGAGTAGAAATAAACCCTAGGTGACTTTTTTGCTAAATTATCCCTTTAACGCCTTGATTTTTTTTTTTCACATTTTCTTTCATGTCTTAGTGAAAGAGGGTTTAAAACCCACAAGCTAGGATCACGAGGATGACGTGCACATCAACAGATGTGTAAACGCAAAGTGTGAAGAGATCTTGGGAGGAGCGAGCATCAACCGAATGTGCATGCAAAGATTCTAAACACGGGAAGAACCTGGTTAAGCCATAAAAATCTCCTCTATCTCATAGATCAAATGGGGTGTACATATAGGAGGTGTTGAGTAACCCCCAGTGCTGCAATAATGAAAAATCAAGTAGAGAAGGGGAGTTACATTCCCATAATAGAAGTGTAACTCCCAATGATGCATATGACGCACTAACACGCTGACACACTGATGCGTAAGAGAATCTCATAATGACCCCTAAATGACACATGGACCTATGATCTCACCTAAGTGAGATGACTCACCTAATGATGTGGAAAATAATACACACCAACACCCCCCCTTCATCATAACTTAGGATGAGGCGGTAAGTCAGAAATGAGAAATGGGTCCCGACACAAATCCTGATGAGGTACCCATGCACAAGAAAAAGGTCCCAAGCAGTGAAGGAAAACCCAGTGGGAAAAACATCCACCACAAGAGAACAAAATACTCTCTAATCTAAGAAAGATGCCAAAGATGGGTCCCACTTTAGATGAGCCTGAAAAGGTACCCATGTACAAAGAGGCAATCTCTTGGAAAGAAGAAGAAGAGAGAAGAAGAGGGAGACGAGAGGAATGTAGAAGATTCCATGGATGGATCTGAACTCTGTAGCTCTAGGAGGTCTCCCAAAAGAATGTCAATGATGAGATCCTCTACTTCTAGATTGAAGAAGAGCCACCCACACTAAACTGTGTTCTTGCCCTTAGGAAGGATAGAAATGACGTCGCAAGTCGCCCACTCCACAAAGGAAAGGCAAGGCAAGCAACACGAAGAACTCCGAGTCGGGTGCACGGAAGTGTGACATAGGTCTAGCGAGTGAGTGCCAAGGAACTGAAGGTAATGCCACATGCGTAGAAATTTCAGAGTGAAAAAGAGGAACACCCACAGAAAGGATGTCCAAGTGATGTGAAGGGAACAAAACATCCTCCGCAACAGAAAAGGGATCCACAACTGAGGGTGGATCAATGAAGGTCTCTGGAAATGTGGAAGTGATATGATTCCCGGAAGGGGAACTCCCAACAACAACGATGATGAACTCCTCTCGAAACACTGTAGATAGATGAGGGACCTATAGTGCATCACAAGTGTACTCTGTAAAAATATGACTAAGGTCAGGTAGATACTCATCCCAATGAGGGGGATCAACAAATAAAAGAGAGATGTAAAATAGGTATGAGTCATCTAATGAAGGTAGAGGAGTGAAGTGTGCCTCGCACACTAGAAGTGGAAAGGAGGCTGGTGCAATGACAAAGTGTGAGACCGAGTATGAGGCGCTCGATATCCGATGAGATGTGGGAAGTGTCAACACTCTCGGAATAGTGAGAGAAAGAGGAGAAGAGTCCTCTGTAGTAATATCAACATCGTAACTAGATGCACAATCCTCATCATCGAAGTAGAACCAAGCGAGTCTCGTATCGGTGGAACTATCATCACACAAAGAAATCAAGGATAATGCATGTAATCAACAATAGTAATAATGGTGGTAGTATGTGAAGGGTCTCTATAGAGGGACTGAAGAATGCTCCAGACACGGTGAGGTGGATCTGAGTGTGTCACGTGCAACCAGAGAGATCAAGAGACATACATCATCATGTGACCAAAGATGTGGTTGCAAGTGTTGAGAAATTCCTCTAGATGACGATGATCGGTGGAGTGCAGGAACGGGCCCAAGAAAGAAGGTTAAAAGACCTCGTGGGTGAAGTAACATTCCAAGGACGCCTAACTGAATAGCTCCCTCTCCTGGTGAGAAGTGGAAAATGCTATAAAGTGATCCTACGACGCTCAAGTATGGAAAGATCACTCTCCATGATGTAAAATTCAAGATGCACAAAAGAAAGACGTCAAACTCGGCCGATAATGCGTCTGCGTGTGAAAGCCCAAGAGTACAATCAACCCCCACCAGAATCTGGCACTTTATAAAGGTATTTCATTTACAAAATTGATAATTCCATCACATAAAGTGCAAGAAATCATGAAACTTTGACCAAGGAAGCGCTAAAAAATGAGTTGCGAGTCAAAATTTATAGCATTAAAATGATTCCCGCAATCGAATGAAAATGCAAATAAACACTACAAACACATAAAAAAGTGCCGTAAATGGGTGCAAAGGGTATTGTGTGGGTACTCATTGGAAACGACATGAAATTTTAGGCAGGGTTTGTTTTGAGTGCGAGGGGATTAGGCCCGCCAACCCGGACCTCACCCTCCGTCTTCGATGCTCATAGGAGGGTTGATAAAACAAGCCAAAAACAGCCTAAAAAATTAATTACAATGCCGATTATAATGAAATGTTTTTTTGAACACCTTAAAACATTAAAAAGGTGGTGGAAAGGAGGTGGGCACATGTTGCCAAGCTAGGTGGTGGAAGTTGTTAGACCGGTTGTGCTAGTGTTCCAAGGCAAGATCCACGATAAAAAATGTTGCAGGATTGAATGTATGCCACATATTTGAGGGTTGCAAAGTTTGTAACTGCCCTATGGAGTGGGTAAAGTGTACAGGGGCATGTCTACCGTGTGAGTGGGTAGGTGTTGTGAGTAGAGCCACTGGGTCAATAGATAGAAATCTGCAGCGAGCACGAGGGGAAAGCAAACCGGGAACTCATTTTTTCAAACGGCCGTGAAGACCCCAAACCACAAAGGATACCGCTGCTAGGAGTCACATGCCGTGTTTGAACACAACAAAGGAAGAACTGCTGGAGTCAAGGTTGTTACGGTTTCTCAAGTAGGTGCAAGGAAAACATACTCAAACAATGCAAGCCACAAAAAATAGTGCCAGACCATCCAGAATGAGCCAAAAAATGAGTCAAATGGTGTAGAAGTCGATGCAAGGCTGAGTGTATCAATAAGGCAAAGCAAGCTGTTTGGATAGCCCGGAGAACTGGGACCAAGTTGGTCCTTGAGAGGCTCTCCCAACCATAAAAAAACTCAAAACTAGCACCTTAAACCTGTAAAATACCAGAAACTCGAACACGACCAAACGAACCACGATCAAACCCATGCAAGAGGTATGGCGCCCAAATCAATGCAAGAAGAGCACGGTCAGAATTTCCATTACGACACACGCCGAAGGAGATCGAATATCACGCTGGAAGCCAAAAAATGCACGAGCAACACTGATAGGTGCACGGATCCACAAGATCCACTCTGATACCATGAAAGAGGGTTTAAAACACGAAAGCAAGGATCACGAGGGATGACATGCACATAAACGGACGTGTGAACGGAAGCATGAAGAGATCTTGGGAGGAGCGAGCATCAACCGAATGTGCATGCAAAGATTCGAAACACGGGCAGAACCTAGTTAAGCCATAAAACTCTCCTCTATCTCATAGATCAAATGGGGTGTACATATAGGAGGTGCTGAGTAACCCCAGTGCTGCAATCATGACAACTCGAGTAGAGAGGGGGAGTTACATTCCCATAATAGAAGTGTAACTCCCAATGACGCATATGATGCACTGACGCGCCTGACACACTAACGCATAAGAGAATCTCATAATGACCCCTAAATGACACATGGACCTACGATCTCACCTAAGTGAGATGACTCACCTAATGATGTGGAAAATAATACACACCAACACTTAGCATGTGTTATGATTCGTGGGTTGGGGATGTAGGTTTAATTCAATTTTAATTACACCCAAGAAAATCGATAGTTTGTGGACCATTTTTGTGATTTTAACAAAGTGTAATTTTAGGTGACCGATATGACAACGATAGGATGAAATTTTATAAAATTGTATAATTTGTTAAAGAGTGGTTGATAAATGAATATAAAATATGTGATAATATATAACTTGTTTGTATATATGTTAATAAATTATAAAAATAAGTATATTAAAAAAATGAGTTTTACAAACTACTTTAAAGAGTTCAATGATTAATAAAATTTGAAGTGACATGCAAAAGTAATTTGAATTTCGATACCTACACTTAAGGCATGTATTTTGACACAATGTATATGGACCAATCTTTCTCTAACAATCTGTGTGTCTATGATGTTGGTATCCAAATTCGTTCTCCTTTTCAAGCCTAGCACTAACACAAATTGGACGTGGAGCTTAGAGACGAGATAGATCATAGTGTGTCATTTTGTAGCAGGATGAGATCTAACCGACCCTTTTTCACTAAAATTTGTGGAGAAATGGATAGCACCTTCAAGATGATTTTACCTATCCTCATTATTTTAGGCCGTGCCTTTCAACCATGGTGAGAGGACCCGTAGTGTAGCGTGCTCTTTGATGAAGGAGATGGAGATATCCTTCTTTTGCACAAATTTTATGAAGAAATCCTTGGGAAAATACAGTCAATACTCCATAATTTAACTCTTAAGAGTTGTCACTTCTAAAAGATGGAGATACTTTCAACACAAGGCTAAGGTTACTAAAGAAATTAAGAAATCCTGGTTGTTCGCATATTTTAGTAAATAGATTTTGTTTCTTTGTTCATATACAGGGAAAACATGGGTAGTTCAGGATGTATTCATGGTTTTTGAATGATTTTGGTGCGAGATGAAGCAGCATAAATTTGATTATACCAAATCTTTGAGGGACCTCACAACAATGGACAACTCAACAACGGAAAGATTGAGAATAGTTAAGACGTTCTTTTAACCAAAAGGTGTGCTTCAATGGAGGCCCAAATCAACACGTTTTCAAACAATATTGGAGACTCTAACACGAAGGCTCAAATTGAAAGAATCAATTAAACAACAAAATATCTGATCAATCATGCCTAAGGTACACCCAAAAACTTACAGACAATCTTTATCGACAAGTGACAGTGAATTGATTTTAAATTTGTTTATCTCGTCACAAGATGAAGGCTCTTCTTGAAATGAAATTGCAAATACCACTAAATTATCATAGGGACAAGATCTGTGTGATTTCACAAAGATTTAAATATAAGATTACAATATGAATAAAAGAAACCATTTACGAGACATTCTCAAACAAAGCGAGACACAAATTGCTAAAGGTTGGACACAAAATAATTTCAAAATTTCTTGGATTCATCAAAGAAGGAAAACCTCCAAAGCAATCTCAGTGCTCATCAATGGCTATACATCTGTAACCAACTTGACATGATACAAAATCTAACACAAAAGAAAATAACAAGTTATCTTGGCTTGGTCTCTCAGGAAGACAAATTTCTCAATTTTTCTCTTAAGAATTCAACCTCTCGACCATTTGCAAGAGTATTCTCATTGCATTTATACATTTTACTCACTCAATTTTCCCCCAAAAGAGAAGAGTATTCAAGGGACCTTCGCTTGTTACCAATTTTCCTCAGAAAGTGACATTTAATAGATTCACATCCGAAAGCTGCCAGGTGGACCAATTGTGAAATGATCACGTTTCTTGGGCCCTCGACTAATGACTATGATGCTATGTCACAAATTTTGGAAATCCTTCTAATCATTATCATTATGTCATGTGAGAAGTCCCCTTTTTAATTTTTTTATGGAGGCTCTGCGCATTTGGATCCAACAAGTAATCCCTTTTACTCTCGAGGCAACACGTTTTTTATCTTTTACGCCTGCAACTTTCATCATTTCATCCTTTTCTCTTTTCTTTCCGATGCAACTTTGTCCCGCATCCATCTCCTCTGGCAATTCCCATTTTTTCAAGTGCCCGAGGATTTACAACTTCAAAATATAGACCTTAACAATCCTTGGAATGACAAATTAAGTCCTGAATCTATTCAATGGCACTTTACAGACAGAGATGACAAGGAATTTCATCAAAAATGATGAAAAACAGTGTGTATTTGCATCTCCAAGAGTCTTTGAACAAAAATGGTAGAAAAATAAGTTAAATGCACATCAACCATTGATTCTGCCCCTCTTCCACTTTATTTTATAACCGTCCACGTGTTTCCTTGGCACAATTATAAAGGAGAAGTACAGGGGCAAGTTTCCAAAGAAGCGGGCCTTCCACGTGCCCTGGGCCCAAGAAAAATGCCTTTTGGCCTTTGAAAAGTCTCAGTATGAAAAGGAGCCAGTAGAAGCCTCTATGTGTCTCTATGGCTCACTTTGAGATGGTCCCCAAAAGCAAATACCCCAAACAAGTGTGGGCTCATCACATGTCTTAGTCCAACAAAGTTTGTTAAAAAAGTTGAAGGTTCAGCGGAAATCACCATGTGTCAAGGGTCCAAGAAATTCTTCTTTGGCCATTGAAAAGTCCAAGAAAAGGGCAGGGTGAGCAGAAGCCTCCAAGTGTCCTCCCGACACTTCTTAAAAATAAAACTTAAGGTCCATTCCCCAAACATATGCAGTCCCTTCATGTGTCCCAGGCCTTTCAAAATTACTTTAAAAAGTTTAAGTATAAAGCGGAGCCGGCGGAAGCCTCCACATGTATCTTTATCGCACTTGTTAAGGTGGGACCCTAAGGTGGATCCTCAAATGAGCGCCAGCCCTCCACATGTCCATGGCATTCCAAATTTGTACTGGCTGCATGAAATTTTTTTCTAAGTCTGGGAAAGGCAACCGAAATCTCCCTTGTCTCCCCGTTCGCAACTCCAAGGCTAAACTAAAAGGAGAATTTTAAAATGATTACCGGCTCTCCACGTGGACAAGATTTGATTCTGAAGTGAGCCTTAGAGTTTTCAAAGTTCCCAACGAGCTGCATCCAACCAAAAGGGCCACATTTCCACCGATCTTTGAGATGTAAAATTGACGGGGAAAAATAGACCCATTAAATTGTAAAATGCGGGAAAATGACCATTTGAGCACTGGAAATGAATCTTTCTTCACGAGACATAGAGTTTGGAAATGATATAAGGCCCAAATGTGATCCTCCAAGCTGCATCCAATCACATTTCCATAGATATTTGGGACAAAAATGATAGGGACAACAAAATGTGACTGTGGAAAACAAAAGGAAAGGAAAAACCCAAGTTTTACACCCAAGTTATGAGACTCTTTCACCTGAGATAGAGGAATGAAAAACAAATTATAGATTTTAAGTGATCCTTGACCAAGGAAGGGACTGATCATGGCAACCAAATGGAGGACAAAGTCTTCAAGCATCAATACGGGGAGATAGAAAACACGACAGAGCCTCGCAAACTGAAGAATTTCAATGAAAAATGGGGTGAGACTAATTTGAGCACCAACATCAGCTTCGAATCGGGGATGGGCACTCCTTGTGAGTGCCACAAGAACAAATAGTAGACCAAGTTCCAAAAATAGACCATTGGGCAATGGAGTCAAAGAATAAGCTTGCAGAGCAGAACAACCATAACCATCCTCAAAAAAAGAACCGAGAAACCAGTAAAATTAGGTCACCAAGGACCATAATGAATAAAAACATAGAAGCATAATGAAAAGAAATAACTATACACTCAGACAATGGAGTATACCTTGATTCTAAGAAACCAATCAAGGAAATGTTTCAAATGCCTTCCATTAATAGGAAATTCAAGTAGGTTCTCATCCAAGTCTTTTATGAAGAAGGTATTTTCACCAATTTGAATATCAATTGAATAAGGGACCATCCACAATGCATCAAATTTACCATGCTTTCCCTTATCTTTATGTCTTCTATCCCATAAAAGAACAAGATCCCCAATGTTGAAAGCTCTTGGAGTCAACTTGTGAAATAACTTCTTCAAATTTTCTTTGAACTTCACATGCCATTGAATGGATGCCCTTCTTTCTTCATCCAACTCAATAATATGATTGATTCGAGCATCATATGGACTAACTTCTTGATCTTCAATTTTTTGAATAAACTGAAATGAAGAAAATTGCAAATGAAGGGGAAGCAAAGCTTGAGTTCCATATACCAACTCAAATGGGCTCTTACTAGTAGCTCTTTTGATAGTGATTATGTTATCCTAAACAGAAAACTTCAGTTGCTCACCCCACTTCTTTTGTTCATCTCCAAGGTTCTTCTAATGATCTTCAACAAGTTTTTTTTTCTTGGACTCAGCTTCTCCATTTCCTTGGGGATTGTAGTTAGAAGCATATGTCAAATTGATCCCATACTCTTTGCACATTGCCACCAAAGGTTTGGCTCACGAAACTTATGGCATTATCAGCAACACTTTTAGTTGGCACTCCAAATCTTCATATGATTTGATTTAGCATGAATTCCATGATAACTTGGTGTGTTTCCTTCTTGGTGGGGATTTCTTCCACCCACTTAGTGAAATAATCAGTGGCTACAAGAATCCATTTATGACCAACATTGGAACGATTAGAAATTTTTCCAATGAAATACGAGTCCCCATTGCCTAAATGGGGCTTCAATGTGACACACATGCAGCAAAGGAAGGGAGCTTGAAGCTTTCATTCTTCAAGAAAAATGCTAAAAATTTCACATTTCTTAACCAATAGAGTTTTATCTTTGAAGATATTTGGCCACAAATAACCATCCCTCAATATTTTGTGTTGTAACTCTTCCAGCAAAATGTTCCCCACAAACTCCTCCATGGAGATTGGAAAATTTTTTTGGGGCCTCATCTTCAGTAATTCATCTCAAGAGCACTCCCTCGGGGTTCTTCCAAGCTAACCCAAAATCAGTAATGACATATTTTTGAGAGGATAACTTAAGAGATCTTTTCTAATTTTTACTCAAATATTCAGGGAAGCATAGATGTCTGATAAAAAATATTATATCCTTGTACCATTCAAAGCTTACCAAATTTTCAAGGACATCAACCCTTTCTCCTTTTACTTCATTCACCTCAATAGAATGCAAGTTTCTCTCAGCCATAAGCTTAGCTAGGCCTAAACCTCTTACCAATTTTGTGGTTTGGATATCCATGTCATATTCCTGAAACTTGTTCACCCATCTGCATCTTTTTCTTGAGACCTCTATCTCGATAAGATGTCTTTCACCATGTTGTGGGGAACATAAGAAACAAATTTAGAGCTCAAGATGTAGGTTTTGAAAACCTTTGTTGCTTTCACCAAGGAAAATGCTTGCTTCTCCATGATGGTGTACTTCAACTCATCTCCTGCAATACCTTCTTGAAAAGGCAATTGGTCTCTTAGCCGCTTCATCATCCTTCCGCAACAAAAAAATGCAATGGTTTTTTCTCAAGCAAAGGAAAACACTTGAAAAGGCTTATTGTAATTTGGAGCTGCCAAAACAGGGGCATGCTTTAGTGCTTCCTTGATCCCATTGAAATATTGAATGGAAGCTTCTTCCCATTTGATAACTTGGTCCTTTTTCAGCATGCTAGTAATGGGGATGGTTAGCTCAGAAAAATTAGACACAAATCTTTTGATAAAGTTTATTTATCAAAAAAAGGATCAAATTCATTTCTTAGTTCTTGGAATTGGAATCTTGCTTTGATGGCTTCCACTCTCTTAGGATCAATCATGACCCCTTCTTTTGATACAATGTGACCAAGAAGCTTTTCCTTTTGCACTCCAGTGGAAATTTTTGGGATTCAATGATATGCCATACTCTCTACACCTTATCGACATTCTCTCCAAGTGTTACAAGTGATCATTTATTTTTCGGAAAACACGGTTACATCATCTTGATAAAAACAATGAATTCATTATTATAATCAACAAATGATACATCCATTTCCCTTGAAAGTTTCTCCAGCATTCATTAAGCCAAAAGACATCCTAACATAGACATAAGTTCCCCAAGGAGTGGTAAGGTATTCTTTATCCTTTTCGATTCCTTCACAACAACTTGATTATAGTAAGAGAAACCATCCAAAGTCGATAAAAATTCAGAACCAGTTACCAATCGTAGCATATTATCCATGTTTGGCAGAGGGTAATTCTTTCAATGATGCTTTATTTAGGTTCCTAAAGTCTACACACAACCTTATATCACCATTATTTTTTCTGACAGGCACTAGGTTTGTAACCCAAGATGAGTACCTTGTGGGCTGAATGATCCCTCCATCCCTCATCTTCTTCAGTTATTCTTGCATCTTCAAAGAAAGGAGCGGATTGATGTGCCTTTGTTTTTCTTAAAATGCCTGACATTAGATTCAAGAGGAATTCCATGTTATAAGAAATCTTCGATATCTACCTTCAACTCGAGTAAGACCAAACTAGGCAGTCTTAATATTTCTTGACAATTTAACATAGGACTACTTATCTTCCTTGTTGAGATTGCTTCCTAACTAGATTTTACATGGTTTTTCCTTTGTACCTAGGTCATTCTCTTCCACATCTCTTGAAACCAACATAATTCTTTTAATAATGCAATCAACATTATCAAAGTTTGATTCAAGAGCCACCAAACCTCTGGGAATCACATTTGTATTCAGTTGGATGATGTCTTTGCCAAATAAAGTTTCCTTTCCTTTAGTAACACACACCATTGGTTCCAAATCTATATTTTGGTCAGAAAACTCACCTTAGTTCTACAGAAACCATTTTACCTAGGCATCATCATCAAACACTTGCCAATTTTTAACGTTATCAGGGAAAGATGGCCTTGTTAGTATTTCAACATCATACTCACAAAATGGAGATACTATACAATTCCCAAAACTGGATTCTAGTATTCCTAACTTTTCTCGCAACAACATTAAACTTTCTATCATGGTGAACAATATTAAAAGAGTCAAACATTTCAATCAAATCCTAAACTGCATGCTTGTATTGTTTCATTCTCTATTTTTAGTAGCATACAGTTTTATAATTTTCTTGAAAATCAGTTTTGAATCTCCTTTGACAATAATATACTTTATACCATATTTCCATGAAACTCTCAAACCTAATAACAATGATTTATATTTAGCAATGTTGTTAGTGCATTTAAATTTGAGTTCGAAATAAAAACAAACTCTTCATGGCCTGGAGAAATCGAAGAACAATGCCAAAACCATTTCCAAACTTGGAACAGACTCCATCAAATAACAAGGTCCAAGGTAAACCTACTTGTTCAATACATTTACATTAATCAATATTATGCTCTTTGTCATCAACAAACCCAAAAATTTCTTTTTATCTACATTAGCATACAACACTTCATAAGAAGTATTATTGGGATCTTCAATGAGGTGCAACATCTTCTTCTCTCCATAAAACTTTACAAGGTTGCCTTCAATTGGAATGGTGGAAAAAGACATATACATCTAAACACTTCCACCAACACTTGTTGCCCACTTTCTTGATAACAACATGCACCGTTTGGAAGGGCAATAAAAAATGACAACATCAAGTTTCAAGTTCTTACCCGGATAAGCTGCAAGTTGTACCACCAAACCTTTTACACATCCTACAATAGGAAACTCTCTAGAATCCATTGCATTACACTTTCCATAGGCTAATGTCACTTTAATGTTCAATTCATTCATGACTTCCAAAGGCATAATATTGCATGATGCTATGGAATCAAGCATAAAATTGTGTAAAACTATGTATTTATTAATTAGTGTTGTAAAAATGGATCAAAATTTAATTGAGACTCAACTAAAGATGTTCCCAAGTAAACTTCGGTGCTTCACCTATCTCCTCTAATGCTAGTGGTTTTTATAGGTCTCAGTAATGGATGGAGGAGGAGTGTTTGCATTATTTATATTTCTACCTTGGGAACTCTTATCTTCTTCCAATCCCAAATAATCAAAAGCCCTCTTCTTGTGATTAGGAATCATAAGGAGTTCAATAATTGGGACAAAAATCTTGATCTAACTCAACACTTAGGCAATGTCATAAGTTATTTTTATGGGCAAAGTAACATTTGGAGAAAGATTGAAAAACTCATTAGGTGGCACAAGATTTTTCACATTTTGGGCATGGGTGGGAACACCAGTTCTACTTGAGACAACAAGGCCTTTTCCAGATGCATCTTTATTTAGAGTTTCTTTTGGGACATTGGTGAGAACTTAGGTCTTTGGTTTGGCTTGAGGCCTTGCCCCATTAAAAGCCTCACTTCTTGTGTTATACTTTTTCTTGGGCAAAGACAACATTCATTAACAATTGTCTATCCTCTTCGATGGGATTCTTACTTCGTACATCTTAATAATTAGGGATCTTAGGTACTCAAAATCATTATTAGGAAGTTCAAGTGCTTGTACCATATCTATTTCTAAAGCATGAGAGGGAGGAAGAAGAGGTACCCAGTGAATGTAGTCCCAAAAATTGTAGTAGTTCTTGGACTTATTACTTTAGTTGAAGTTTCTAGTTGCTTTGTGAGCTTGTAGACCAGTCCACCATGCATGCATCATCATCAGTTTTGTCATCATCATCATCTTCTTCAACTTGCTGATCTACTTCACATGGAGGGTGGGGAAAGAGTTTTTTTCACACTAATCAATTTCATTTGTCTCTTTAACAATAGCAACTCGGAATTTAGAGTATCGTGTACTACTCTATTTTCCCTAGCTTTGGGTTTTCTAGCTTCTATGGGTCCTTTACCTCGACATCAGACCTCTAATCATTTCTAGGATGATTTGTAAATCTCATCTTGTCCTTGTTGCCTATGCTTGACCACGAGAACCTTGTCCAATTCCTTTCTCTTCCCTGGTTAGCATATAAGAGATTTCTTTGCCACTCTGGAAAAAGTCTTTACAACTTCCTCAAGATCCATAGCCTTACTTGATTGAGGATTCTTAGGGTTGATCATTTTAACACCATCCCTCTTAGAAGGTTTTCCAACCGCTTTAATGTTGTTCTCAATTTGCATAGCCATGGTAAAGGCTCGCCTCAAAGTCCTAGGTTCTTATCCCTCAAATAGTAAGCAAATTTCTTATCAAATACATCTCGAATAATTTATGGACATAATTCATCACACGGCCTCAAATTAACAGTAGTCTTCTCAATGTTTTGTTAAATCTAGTATTGAAATCATGCACTCGATTCATTAGGATTCATTTTTATATTTTCAAACTCGATAAAAGAAACCTAGGGTTTGTTTTATCACCATCCGCATTCTAAAATCATTGTTCATCTATGTCCAAGAGTTAATGGAATTATCTCGGTAGAGATTTATACCATTCCTTGCATCTTCTTCTAGAGTATGGATAAACAACTTAATGTATATATCCTCAAATTATATTTTGATGTCCTCCATCATATTGAAAAAGAGTTTCAAGTGCTAATCACCAGTGATTACATTATTTCCTTGAAACTTAGGCAATATGTTTCTTGCATCTTGTGGCACAACATTTTGATAGCCAACCATACCTCTAAAACCGATGGGACCAAAAGTGTTAACAAAAATGGAGTTCGGGGTCGAGGCCGAGCCATATTGCTCTGTGGAGTTGATCTTACAAGAGAAACATAATGATGAGGAATGAGGGGTCTGTGTGGTACAGGGATGCAATTTTCAAAATGGCTGCCCTTTAAAGGCTCTATTTCTTGAAAAATCTATTAGATTTGGAAAATAACGGTGCAAATTGAGAAGTAAATGTTTCAAATACAAAAGAAGGACCCTCTTTAGATGGAGAATTCAGTTCAACAAAGAGACTACCTGATTCAGAATCACTTGAGGAAGTACTGAAATCTTCAATCATAGGCTAATCAATTTCAGCAATGGAGATCTCTTTTCTTGATGCTTGATCTTCAACAACCTTCCAAACTCTTCTTCCTTCTGAATTAGACTTTCCCAGCTCTTGAAAAAACCTTCTACTAGGGTCCTTGGTGAAGAAAGATATTCTTCCTTCCAGATTTGTAGATATTAGTGACAAATCTTACTTGATATATATTAAGACACTGGTATTTATAAAGAATTTAAACAACACGGAGTCACCACTAATGATTTTCACCTTAATTTGTCTAAATGCACTATGAAATATCTATCAAATGTCTGTCAATACTAGATTCAAGAAAATATTAGAAGATCTTCTCTTATTTTACCCAAATTTATCAATGATGATACAAAATTTAGTGCAATAAGCGTATAAGCTAGAAATATTACATGCGTAACTCACAACTTTGAGCAATTCTTACAGATCTCGAACAGAGATAATGATGTTTTAGCAATGTATTTTCACTTTAAAATCTATAAAAAGCATAACCAGGGTCTATACGTGTACACCTTTGTTAAAATACTTCAAATATTCCCTGGCGGCGAATTGCCACAAGTGTTAGTATCCAAATTTGTTCACCTTTTCAAGCCGAGTAGCAATACAGATTAGACATGGAGCTTAGAGACAGATAGATCATAGTGTGTGTTGTTTTGTAGAAGGATGAGATCTAACTGGCCCTTTGTCACTCAGATTTGTGGAGAGATGGATAACACCTTCAAGATGATTTGACCTATCCTCAATACTTTAGGCCATTCCTTTTGACCACGGTGAGAGGACCTATAGTGTAGCCTCTATTTGATGATTGAGATAAAGATATCCTTATTTTGAACAAATTTTATGAAGAAATCCTTGGGAAAATACGGTCAATACTCCATAGTTTAACTCTTAAGAGTTTTCACTTCTAAAATATGGAGATACTTTCAACACAAGGCTAAGGTTATCAAGACGTTAAGAAATCCTAATTGTTCGCATATTTTTGTAAATAGATTTTGTTTCTTTGTTGATATGCAAGGAAAACATGGGTAGTTCAAGATGGGTTCATCATTTTTGAATGATTTTGATGGGAGATGAAGCATGATAAAGTTGATTATACCAAATCTTTGAGGGACCTCACAACAATTGACAACTCAACAAATGAAAGCTTAAGAATAGTTAAGACATTCTTTTAACCTTAAGGTGTGCTTCAATGGAGGCCCAAATTAGCAAGTTTTCACACAATATTTAATACTCTAACAAAAGGCTCAAATTGAAAGATTCAATTAAACACAAAAATCTTTGATCAATCATGCCTAAGGTATACCCAGAGACTTACAAACAATTTTTATCAACAAATGACAAGGTGAATTGATTTCAAATTTTTTATCTCAACATGAGATCCTATGTGATTTAACGAATATTTGAATATAATATTACAATAGGAACAAAAGAAACCATTTGTAGACATTCTGAAATAAAGCAGACAAAAATTTCTAGATATTGGACATAAATTAATTTCAAAATTGCTTAGGTTCATCAGCAGGGGAAAGCTTCCATAGCAATCTCAGTCCTCACAATGGCTATACATCTACACCCAACTTGATATGATAGAAAATCTAACACAAAAGAAAATAACAGGTTATCTCAAAACTTGGTCTCTCAGAAGATGGATTTCTCACAATTTTCTCTTAGGAATTCAACCTCCTGACCATTTGCAAGAGTATTCTCATTGCATTTATACATTTTACTCACTCAATTTCCCCAAAAGAGAAGAATATTTGAGGGACCTTTTCTTATTACCAATTTTCCTCCGAAAGTGACATTTAACATGATTCACATCCAAAATCTGCTAGGTGGACCACCTCCGAGTTGATCACATTTCGAGGGCCCTTGACTAATGACTAGGATGCCATGCCACAAATTTCTGTAAATCCTTCTAATCATTATAATTCTATCATGCGAGAAATACCCTTTTAATCGTTTTCTGGAGGCTCGCATAGCTAGATCCAACAGTAATCCCTTTTTCTCTCGAGGTGACACCTTTTTATCTTTTGTGTTTGCAACTTTCATCATTTCATCCTTTTCCTTTTCTTTCCTTTGTAACTCTATCCCGCATCCATCTCCTCCGGTAATTCCCATTTTGTTGGGGTTAGCACACCGATTATACAAACAATATATCAGATCTATGCATAAATGCAAATAAAAGTAGATATTCTACCGTAATAAATATACAAAAAAGAGACATAAATCAACACCGATTTAATGTGGTTCACCCAAAGTGTGGGCTACGCCGACCAAGAAACAAGCTAGTCTATTATCCAAATCTTTGACAAGATATACAATGAATATTTAAAATATTCCACACCTCTCGATGTACAATACTTTCTTTCCTCAATATTTTTTCTTCATCACCAAGAATTCTCACTCTCACCGCTTTTTGCAAGTTCTTTCTAATTCTTGTTAATCATCTTCTTTATTACTTCTAAACCATATATTTTATGCTTATATAGTTGTTTATAGAATTAGGGAACTTAGCAATGCAATTACAATCAATAGAAATACTTTAATGCTAAAAATAGATCTAATTCCCGAGAGTTAATTAAAACATCCTCACACAGGTAACCAACGTCGCGTTATCCCTAACCACTACCAGCTTCCTTCCTTACTTGACCGATGCTAGTCATACCGACCACCGCTAGTCATGGGTGACCATCACTGTTCCTCGTTAACCGATGCATATTACTATATTTTCCAGAAGTTTCCATTGTATGCTAAACTGAAGTAATTGAGCTCTATAACTCAACAATTTGCCACTTGGAGATTAATTACTTAACCATACTTATACAACGTCATTCTTGGATCCTTCCTTAGCTTTGTTTCTTCCTCTTCAAGTCTCAAACTCGAAGACCAAAAAAAGTGTAGTGTAGCTCCAACTTCTATTTTGCTAATGGCTTCATTAACATATCCATAGGGTTATTTCTCATATGAATATTTTCCAGATTCAACTGTTCATCCTCCAATACCTGTCATATGAGCTGATACCTCAATTGAATGTGTTTCGTTCTTGAATGAAACACTGAGTTCTTTGCCAAATGAATTGCACTTTGAATATCACTGAACAATTTACAATCATTTTGCTCCTTTCCCAACACTTCATCCTACTCATCCATATCATCTCCTTGCTAGCCTCTCGTAGGTGCAACATACTCTACCTTTTTAGTAGATAAAGTCACAACCTTCTACAATCTTGAAATCTAATTAATCGTTGTTTTACCTACTCTAAAAATATATCTAGAAGTTTTCCTCCTACCATCCAGATCTCCAAACCATATCTCGAATCAATGTAGCCACATAATGAAACATCCAAACCTCCATAGCATAACTACATACTAGATGTCCCTTTCAAATACCCGAGTATCCATTGGATCGCTTCTCCAATGATCTTTACCCGGATTAGCCATATATCTATTCACAACTCCCACTTCCCGTAATGTATGATCTTGTATAAACCATAACATACATGAGACTTCCAACTACTGAAGCATATGGCATTCATGTCATGTATTTGACCTCTTCATGTGATGAAGAACACTTATCTTTGCTCAATTTGAAGTGTCTAGCCATAGGTGTATTAGGATATTTTGCATTCTGCATGTTGAACCTTTCTAACACCTTGTAGATATAATCCTCCTAAGATAAATACAATTTCTTATTTTTCCTGTCTCTATGTATTTGCATGCCAATGATTCTTTTTACATCTCCTAAATCCTTCATAGAAAATGTGTGAGCCGGCTTTCTCTTAAGCTCACCAATGTCCCGCATACTAGATCCCGTAATAAGTATATCATCCACATACAATAACAAAATAATTTAGCTCCCATTTTCAAGATTCTTCAAATAAACACAATGATCGATTCACATCTCAAGTAACCATGCTCATGCATAAAACCATTAAACCTCATGTACCATTTCCTTGGAGCTTTCTTGAGCCCATATAAGCTCCTTTTCAACATGCACACTAATTTCTCCTTACCCTTGACTTCATATTCAAGTGGTGTTGTATATAAATCTCTTCATCCAAATCACCATGAAGGAAAGTTGTCTTCACATCTAGTTTCTCTAAATGCAAATCATCTATCGCAACTATACTCAATACAAGATGAATAGAAGTCATATTTACAACATGAGAAAATATTTTACCAAAGTCAATATCTACTTTCTCGTATAAATCCTTTTACTACAAGCCTTGCCTTGTACCTTTTCTATCCACCCTCTTCTTCCTTGATCCTATAAATCCATTTGTTCAGCAATGTCCTCTTTCTTGTTGGAAACTTAACCAAATCCCAAGTTTAGTTATGTTCCAAGGAGTCCATCTCCTCATCCGTGTCATGCTCCCATAGAACGTGAGTCTTATCTTGCATTGCTTCTTCAAATCTCTCTAGTTCACCATTATCAGTTAATAATAAATAAAATAGAGAAGGTGTAAATCTTTCTGGAAGTTTACTTACCCTTTATGACATTCTCATATGAGTTTGGGGTACTAGAGGCTCAATATAGACCTCATGGACATTCCTATCAAAATATGACAGTGACCAATGCCACCACCTCTAACTGATGTTGGTTTAGATCCTCTGTAACCGATACCGGTTTGTTTGACTAGTGTCGGTCAGGGGTCAATTGACACCGGTTCTTGTGTAGCCTCACAAGTAATTCTTTTAAATCTAAGAGTTCATTTTCATTCACAAACTTCTCAACCGGTTCATCCTTGGGTACTAAAATTTGATCCTTGTACATTATCTTTTCATTCCATTCAACATCATGACTCCTAATAATTTTAGAATTCTCTAAATCCCAAAACAGAAACCGAAATCACTAGATCCATAACCAATGAAAGTGCATCTCTTGGATTTTTCATCCAACTTTTTCCTATTTTCCTTATCAACATGCACAAAAGCTTCTGAACCAAAAAATTTAAGAAAAGAAAGATCTACCTCTTTTCTGGTCCAAGCTTCCTCTGGTATTCCTCCATCTAGTGAACTTGAAGGCCCACAGTTAATCAAATAAACCGTCAGTATCAACCGCTTCTCGCATAAAAATGCAAGGGAAATCCAAAATGTATCCTCATACTTCTAGCATGTTCCATGATTGTCCTATTCATTCTTTCTACAACACCATTCTCCTGTGGTGTTCTTGGAACCGTTCTTTCTCTACGTATCCCATTCACTGAACAATAATCATTGAAATCCTTTCTATAGTATTCACCACCATTTTCATATCTAAGACACTTTAACTTAGAATTTGATTCATTCTCAACAAGGGCTTTCCATCTTTTAAAAGTCTCAAAAACATCATATTTACATTTAATATGATAAACCCATACCTTTCTTGTAGCATCATAAATGAAAGTAACATAATATTGAGATCCTCCATGAGAAGCTACATGAAATTTGGTCCCAACACATCCGAGTGTACAATCTCCATTTCTGCTCCTTCTTAGTTTCCCCAACTTTGAGAAATGTCACTCTCTTTTGCTTTCAAAAGATACAATGCTCACAAAAATCAAGATCTAAATCTTTCAAATATGATAACTTACCCTTAGCCTTTAAGATCTACATTTATTTTTGACTCATATGACCCAATCGGTTATGCCACTTGCATGCATTTGAATTTGAATTATATAATGCAGAAAAGGAATCGTAATATCTGAGTAGATAAATATAATGTTCCTACCTTCTTACCTCTTTCCACAACAAAAGAAACCTTGGTGAATTTCCAAGAGTCTCTTGTAATAGGAACCATGCAACCAGATTCACCTAGTTTCCCTACAAAAATAAGATTCCTCCTGAGGCTTGACACATGCCTCACATATTTCAATACCCATTTATTTCCATTATGCAATTTTAGATGAACTTCCCTTTATCGAGCAATATCTTTGCAAGGTTCATCATCACCCAAATAAACATGCCCAAAATTTCCCTGGACATAATTTCTGAAATAACCCTTATTAAGGGTTACATGGAAAGAAGCTCCTGAATCTAAAACCCATGATTCAATTCTACTATCTAAAGAAAGAATAAGAGCATCTTGCATTACCTCTGATGCAGCAAGATTTTCTTCTTTACCTTTGTCTGGTTGTTGGTTCTCTTTGTCCTTTGACCAACAGTATTTATTTGCATGTCCTTTCTTTCCACATTTCAACAAGTAATTCCATTACTTTTGGATTTGGATCTGCTATCCCTTGACTTTGATTTCTCATTACTCTTACTCTTGGATCTCTCCTTCTACCTACCCCTGCTTTCTACATTCAAAACATTTCCAGATGATGATTCCTCTGTACTCTTCCCGTGAATTTATTCATTCAAGATTATACTAACCACATCATAACACTTCAAAATATTATTAGCAGATGTATTACTAACAACCATTACCAAGTTGTCCCAACTATCAGGAAAAGAACATAAGATTAAAAGTGGTTTTACTTCATCATCAAAAGGTATAACAACTAATTTTAACTGATTTATAATAGATCAAAATTCATTCAAATGACTAAATGCAGATTCACCTTCATGCATCTTAGAACTAAATAGTTTCTTCATCAAATAAAATTTATTTGAAGCACTAGGTTTTTCATATAAATTAGCAAGAGATTTCATTAAGTCTACCGTAGAAGCCACTTCTATAATATTGGAAGCCACGGATGCTATCCAGGCTCAATCTTATAGATCCCAAAGCCTTTCTATCAAGAATCTTCCATTCTTCATCAGTCATCTTCATAGGTCTAGACTTCTCATCCAACGGTAAGTAAAAATCTCTTTGATACAGATAATCCTCAATCTACATCTTCCATTATTGATCATTTTGGTTATCAAATTTCTCTACCTTGTATTTATTATCTTATGCCATTACTGTAGCTCCTACTCAATAAAAAAACCCTATATGAGTAAATCTATCAACACAAAAAACCCTCAAACCAAGCTCGATACTAG
This sequence comes from Taxus wallichiana var. yunnanensis, assembly GCA_018340775.1. Taxonomy (NCBI): domain Eukaryota; kingdom Viridiplantae; phylum Streptophyta; class Pinopsida; order Cupressales; family Taxaceae; genus Taxus; species Taxus wallichiana. The sequence continues at coordinate 539,965,947 of CM031239.1, forward strand.
TTGTTAGAGTTAGCACACCAAGATTGTACAGAAAATATATCGATCTAAGCATATATGCAAATAAAAGTGGATATTTTACCAGAAGAAATATACAAAATAAGAGACATAAATCACCACCATATTTAACGTGGTTCACCCAAAGTGTGGGCTACATCCACCAAGAAAAAGGCCAATCTATTATCCAAAGCTTTGATAAGATATACAATGAAGATTTACAATCTTCCACACCTCTTAGATGTATAGTACTTTCTTTCCTCAAGCTTTTTTTTTAATCACCAAGAATTCTCACTCTCACCAATTTTTTGCAATTTATTTCTAATTCTTGTTAATCATCTTCTTTCTTACTTCTAAACCATATATTTTATGCTTATATAGTCATTTATAGACTTAGGGAACTTAGCCATGCAATTACAATCAATAGAAATACTTTAATGCTAAACATAAATATAATTCCGAGAGTTAATTAAAGCATCCTTGCACAAGTAACCTATGTTGGTTATCCCTAACTATTGTTGGTTTCTTCCTTGCTTGATCGATGCTAGTCATACCGGCCGCTTGCCGGTCCTGGGTGACCCCGCCGGTTCCTCCTTAACTGATGTCGGTTACTATATTTTCCAAAGCAAGTTTCCATTACATGCTAAAATCAAGTAATTGATCTCCATAAATCAACACGTTTTTACAAGTGCCCGAGTAATTCCAACTTCAAAATATCGACCTTAATAATCCTTGGACTCACAAATTAAGTTCTAAATCCATTCAATGGAACTTTACAGACAAAGATGACAAGTAATTTCATCAAAAATGATGAAAAACAATGCGTATTTGCATCTCCAAGAGTCTTGGAGTAAAAATGGTAGAAAAATAGGTGAAATGAACAACCATTGATTTTACCAATTTTCCACTTTATTTTATAACAGTCCACATGTTTCCTTGGTGCAATTGTAAAGGAGAAGTATAGGGCGAATTTTCCAAACAAGCACGGGCCTTCGACATGCCTTGGACCCAAGAAAATGTCTTTTGGCATTTAAAAAGGATCTAGCGGAAGCTTCCACGTGTATCAATGGCACACTTTGAGATGGTCCCCAAATGTAGAGACCAAAAATAAGCACAAGGTCACCACGTGTCTCAGTCACGCAGAGTTTGTTAAAAAATTTGAAGGTTCAGTGTAAGGCGCCATGTGTCTAGGGTCCGAGACATTTTTCTTTGGCCGTTAAAAAGTCCAAGCAGAGGGAAGAGTGATCGGAAGCCTCCAAGTGTCCTCCCGGTGCTTATTAAAAATAAAACTTAGGGGCTCATCCCTAAATAGTCACTGTCCCTCCACGTGTCCCAGGCCTTTCAAAATTTCTTTAAAAAGTTTAAGTATAGAGTGGAGCCGGCAGGAGCCTCCACATGTCTCTCTGTCACACTTGTTAAGTTCAGACCTTGAGGTAAATCCTCAAATGAGCGCCAACCCTCCACATTTTTATTGTCCACCAAAATTGTACCAGCTACATGAAAAATTTGTCTAAGTCTGGGCAAGGCAATGGAAATCTCCACATGTCTCCCGGTGCAACTCCAAGGCTAAACCAAAAGGAAAATTTTCAAATGAGCGTCGCCTCCACATGGACAAGATTTGAGTCTAAAGCAAGCCTTAGAGTTTTCAAAGTTCCCCGCCAAGCTGCATCCAACCAAAAAGGGCCACATTTCCATTAATGCTGAGATGTAAACTTGACGGGAAAAATACACCGTCAAACCGTAAAATGTAGGAAAATCACCATTTGAGCCAGAAATGAATCTTTCTTCATGAACAGAGAGTTTGGAAATGATATAAGGCCCAAATGTGATCCTCCAAGCTGCATCCAATCATGTTTCCATAGATATTTGGGACACAAATGACAGGGACAAAAAAATGTGACTATGGAAAACGAAGGAAAGGAAAAACCTGAGTTTTACACCCAAGTTACAGAACTCTTTCACACGAACAAAGGAATGAAAAACAAATTCTAGATTTTAAGTGATCCTCAACCAAGGAAGGGACTGATCATGGAAACCAAATGGAGGACAAAGTCTTCAAGCATTAATACAGGAGATAGAAAACATGACAGAGCCCGCAAATTGAAGAATTTCAATGACAAACGGGCGAGACTAATTTGAGCACCAACATATGATAGAATAATACAAAATGGTTGTGTGCACATTTTGAGATTAGTAATGTCTAAAAATCTATAATACATATTTTTAAAGGCATTACCTTCTTTTCCTTTTCTTATTGATTAGATAACAATGAGTGCATTCATCATGGGGCCTGATTGATTTTCATGATTTGATGCTTTATCATTATTAGTGCATGTTTTCGGATTGTTTTTTGTTAATGTAGAGAAACATATGAAATAAAACGCGCTATTTTACGGTTTCTAACATCAAAATCTTATTGAGGTCATTGTGTCAATTGAGATGATGATTGCGAGTGAGCGGGAAGAAAGGAAGGAATGCAATGAAACATGGGTAAGAAGATAAGGAAACATCTATTTCTTTGCATGTTCCATCGTTAGTAGTAGCACACCTCAATTTTTTCAATGAGGAAGAAGAACATGAAGAGGAAAGAAATGTATAAAAGAATAAAATATTTTGTCAACTTGTGACCACAACCACCATTTTCTTTCATTCGGTCGCCCCCACCTCTTTCCCCCAATAAGCTTGCCGATATATTTTTCTCTTCCTTTTATCGCTTGATAGGTGGCTTGGATTAGTCATGTGAGAGGTGCATTTCTAGTCATAATGTATATGGAACGATCCTTGCTAACTCGATAGCCCATGTGTCAATGACACAATAATATAAAATGGTTGTGTGCATAGTTTGAGATTGTTAAAGTAAAATATATTTGAAACAAAAAAGGTTACGAGGAGTGGGAGAAATAAGTATAAAATTCAAATGGTTGGAGAGTTCGATTAAGAGATGAAAAATTATAAACAGAGTCCATGTGAAGTGATTGTGTGCACAAGTAATGTCAACATTGTATGGTCAACCCAATGTGGCACAATCGACTGTCAACTATCTTGTGTGCACATTTAATGTGAACATTCTATGGTCAATCCATTTTGGCACTATCAACTGTCAATTGTCGAACCTTAATCATGAGTTGTCAATGCCATCGCCGACTCCGATTCCCCACGACAAGCATTTCATTTTTCTTCCTCTATGGAAATTATTATCCACAAGGCATTAAATTTGACAATCATTTAGAATTTTTTAGTGATTTTAAACATAAATTATTTGTAATTATTCTATTAAATTGTCACTTGTGACTTGCATCATGCATGCGGCATCATTTGTTAATTGTCTTGTGTGCATAGTTACCGTTAACATCATACGGTCAACCCATTACGACATTTTTGACTATCAACTATCAACCCTTGATCATGTGTTATCAATTCCATGACCGATTCCAAGCATTTCATGTTTCCTTCCACAGTGGTAACTATTTTCCGTAAGGCATTAACTTTGACAACCGTTTCGATTTTTTTTTTTTGTAAGACATAAAATACTTGGAATTACTTTATAAAACCGTCATGTGTGACTTCAATATTAAAATGCGAGCGTAAATTTTTATATACATTTAGATATAAATTATATTAGTATATATTAAACATATTTAAATAAATATGGAATAGTTTATAAATTTTATAAATAATGTATAAATAACATTGTTTTGTATTTTTTACCGACAACATTAAAAATTTACCTGACGTGTACCTAAAAATTGTTTCAAAGGCATATGTGCCTATCACATTCAATCCCTAGTTTCTAGTCGAGAATATATATGGACCGATCCTTGCTAACTTTGATGATCCTGTGAGTCTACGATGTTATAATATAAAATTATTGCGTAATAGTTTTACAAAATGATAGTTGTTGATTAATGGTATGGAAATAACCTACCATATCTTTAGAGATAGCGATGATGTGGCCACCATATTCACCCCATGATAGTGCTTTGACATTGCAAAACCATTGTTATTTACTATTTACATGATGTATGGGTTTATTTTTCCATAAAATCCTTGTGTATCCTCTGGAGACAAAGGGTTATTCCAATCCCACTTTTTTGGCATGTCCAATGGTGGTTGTCATCTACCCAAGTTAGGGGATCCAACATCATTATACATATTTGATATACATGAGGAGTATCATCGACATCGTATCGATATTCGTGTCGGAAGGAAGATGGAACTATGAGTGTGACAGATGAAGTAGAGATCGAAATTCATAGCCTAGGGATTGGTATTAAAATCTAAATTGATGGCCATATTTTTTTCAACCCAACCGTAACAAGGTTAAAATACTTGATTCCATATGTCCCTTTCTTACATGTGCACCACCATCTTCCTAGGTGGGCAAAATTGGGTGTTTAGAGCATGGCATGGGAAATTGTTAAAGCTTATCCTAATATTGTGTTCCAAAACATGACACTCACCACGTAATAACAAAAATAAACCCAAAGTTCACAAATCTTCCATTTTTATGACAAACCATAGTTTGTAAAAACAAACACCGTCACTTATATATATAAGGCCAACAATGAATGATCCATAAACAACATTTTATAATATTGGTTGTTGATTTTGTAATGTTCACAAGTAAAAACATTGATATTCAATTTTTGAAACTAGAGTCCAACAAGTTTTTGACAACTTATTAGTATAATTATAATCTTCAAGTTGGAACATTCCCTATTTATAACCTTGGAATAGCTAGAGGATTGAAAGAGGACCTATGCATGCATTAAAAATTCCTCTTTTGCCAATGCCTTAAACATTTTCATGTTTCACTCCCTTCAATTTAACTTCATGGATGCATCCACTTTGGCGTTTCCATCACACATCCCACATGGGATTGTTAGTCTATATCATATTCTATTCAATGAGAGTTATATATTAATACCATTAGGCATATTCATCGGTCATTTTTGAAGTTGCATATTTGTTTCTACAAATATTTCAAATCTATAGACCTAAGCATGTTGTTATGTATAAAAAGTAAGATTTTTTTGTTTAGACCACCTTGAGGCACACATTTTCATGAAAAAAATTGCATGCCTATAAATTTCAAATGATAACTAAAATTTGATTTTTTTAATCTATTATTTTCTTAAGTTTTTTCTATATTTTTAATTAGGATTTTTCCAAATACCAAAAAAATAATTATATCTTTGTTATTATTGATGTAATTTACTCTTTGTAGTGCAAAATGACATTCCTTCTATTAGTTTATATGTAAAAATCATAACAAAACTTTGTTATAAAGTTTTGGAAGGATTACTCATTTGGAACATGGCATTTTTAACACTCTTGGAACACTCTGTCTGTAGCTACCATTTTTATTTTTGTGTAATGCCCCGATCGATGTTTCCCTAGTTCGCTTCGATGACCTTGTGGATAAGTGTGGAAGGGTTATGTGTGCTCCATTTGACCATTAGATATTTTCAATCTTGTCGCGTAGAAGGAGTAGATCCTTCCTCTCCTTCTTTCCTCCTCGAGTCATAGTTGCCACCCTAGTTATGGACCTTGGAGCATCTCGTATGATTATCCTATTAAAGGAAAATCTTATTCTTGCTTTATCGATATTTCTGTTCATTGTAAGTAATATGATTAATTATTATTATTATTATTAGTCGTAAAAATAATAAAAAAATAATAATGATAAAAATAGTATTATAAATTAACTTTTGATTGACGATTATTTTATTTTAGTGTCAATTTTTATCAATACTATTATTAATTACCTTTAAGATGTTCTATTTTATTATTGATCGTTTCTGTAGTGTGAGCCTCGTTTCATGTAAAGAAAGATTTTTACGTTACGATGCCATGATCGGTCATTTCCCTCTCATATCGCCGGAATGCCGACAGAGTTGCTTTCGCCTGGTCGTCGTCTACACCTACAAACATGCTTGTCTTTAATCATTTAAATTAAAGGAGAATTTTATTTTCCTTCCACCAACTTGTTATTCCTTATGACAATTCTTTTTCTCCTTGTTTGGCATATGCTTATTGGCTTCCCTCCATCATGTCTTTCTGGGTAGTGGGTGCGTGAAGGTGACTTGGAGTGGGAAACCTACCCTCCCGCTTTTTTTTTTTCTTTATGGCCATTTATTGGCATGTTTGGCGTGAGAAAGTGGGAGACAATATTTTATTTCTTTTTTGGGGCCTTGTTTTGAAGTTGTTGAAGTGCCTTTTTCCTTATTGTTGGCTGACAACATTCATTTGGGTGGTTGTCTCATTATTATTTTTATCTACCCCGACTTCCTCGCTACAACCCACAATTAGTTCTCCCGATGTCGACCACTTGCTTGATATCATTTGTTCTATTTTTCCTTCTCCTCTATATTCATTTCTCCCTTGTTTTACTTTTTCTCCTCCTAAGTGCGCGCAGCCTAGAGTATTAGCAAGATATTTCTCCCGATGCTCAGGATTTCATGACGGTTGAAAGCACATCTGCCCTAGCTTTGAGGGTAACCTGATCACGCCATGTTGGCTGGATGCATGGAGAATTATGGTGTGGAGCCTTGTGTGGGATGGCGTGTAAAATTCTTGAAGCTAGCTGCATGAACCTTGGGGAGCCGTTGTTGGTTCGTGGTCATTTTTTTCTGGTCTTATTATGTATATCCTGCAGTTGTGTCATTTCCAAACCACATCTCTTTAAGGCACTTTGTTAGGAAGTTCACCTTTGTCTTCTATTACTCTCCCAAATTTTGCATGAAATCCAGGGCACTGCAACTGAAAGGTGGGATGAGAAGGTTGGAGACAATTTTTCGGTCATATATGGTGGGATAGGGGTCTTAGATCAAGCCGTTTTGTGCATAGATTTCTATCAGTTCCGTCCTAGAGACCACTTTTCCTTCAAAGTGTATTGTAGATATATGTTTTGGGGACTCCATACCCTAGTTGTAACCTACCTGTGCTAAACTTGGTTGTGAGAAGAGTGTGGACCACCCAGCAAGCTGGAGGACAGTGGAGTTTGGGCTTGAGATGTTGTTGTAGACCTTGTTCCACGTGTGCTCAACTGTGGGAGCTTAAATCAAGAACGATATGCCCTATACCCTTGAGTCTTATGTTGTTATTTAAATGATTCATTAAATGACCCTTATCTTCATATAAATGTCTCATGTGATGGTTTTGTTGTGTGGTTTCTACTTCCCTTGCTCTTTCACAATTTCTAGGAGGATATTAGTTTCTAGTGTTAGAAATGATTGTGTTGTTTGAAGCCTCTTATATTGTTTTCGAGTTTTAATAAATACCAGTTGGGTCAACTTTATTCTTAAGATTAATAAAAGAAAAGGGAGGGTACTTGTAATGAAAATTCCTAGTTCCTTTTGATGGTCTTACGATTTGAATGTTTTATCAAACATTGTTGTTTGACTCAATTTTATAGTGCCTATTTTCAGATTCTTGTTTCGGTTCGTAATCTGTCGTTTTGGCTCATGTTGGGTATTTTCAAAATAGTAATTGAGCAATGTAAGTGCATAGTGTATAGGTGAATGATGTTATTTCGTCTCTATCATTTTCTTTTAGTTTGTTTCAGGTTCTAGTTACCCTTCTTGGGTCAGCTTAGTGTGTGCTTAACTTGACTGATTTTTGAATTGAACCAAGTTGGTATTACTCTCAAAATGGGTTAGTTATTTTGTTATTTGTAAACCCCTCGAAGAACTATTTTAGTCTTCAAGCGTCATGCATGATCATCATAATTTGGTAGAAGTCCCTGTTCATCTTTTGGAGATTCTTGTCTTTGGGATCATCTTTACTCCCTTGGTGATTGTTGTATGTTTTGAGGAATGTAGTTGATCTTACGGAATGTCTCCTTGAGATGATACTCGCATCTTCGAGGATAGCTTAAAATGTCGAGTAAATAATATTTTTGTACCTTGATTTTTCTCACATATGTTGGAAGATACGAGATCTACTTGTTATGTTTGTGGAGCCTATTTTCATGTTAGAGTATGGTACACCTTCCATGTGTTACACTCGGGTATTTTTACAGTGGTCCCATGGGTAATGGGTAACCATTATGGGCTTTTTTGGGCCCATGTAATTTTGGTACCCATTGTTTTGTAAAACCACCTCTTTAGCTACCCATAGGTTTATGGGACGGTTTTGTTTTCTACACATTGTTTGATACCCATGGTTTTGTAAAACCGCTTAAGAAATTGTCTATTTATATGGTCTTATGTATATGATAGATATACAAGAAAATGTATTGCGAGATGTGCTTTGAATTCGGGTTTGAATTCTCAGAGTTTGTTGAGCATAGCTCCAAATGGATCTGGGTATTGTATTGAGAGATTGGAGGCTTGTAATAAAATCGAGCAAGTGATTCTTGGTGGACGTAGCCCATATTGGGTGAACCATGTTAAATATTGTCTCTCTCGTGTTGTGTTATTTATTCTACACTTTTATTTGAGATCTGTGATATTTTCGCATATTATTTTCTATTGTTGTGATTTTGTAAGGGATTATTCCGCATATTTTATCACTTATTTCCTAACAATTGGTATCGAGCTTGGTTTGGTCTGTGAAGTGTTGAATTGCGGGAAAGTTTTATCTTGAGTGGGAGCTATAGCGAGATGATGGAAGATCTAGGGTTGATAAATTCAACGGGCAGAATTTGAGTCTTTGGAAGATTCGGATGGAAGATTACCTTTATCAAAAGGATCTTTATACTCCATTGTCTCGAGAAGGTAAATAAACCTCGAGTATGACAGATGTGGAATGGGATTTGTTGGATTAGAAGGCACTTGGAACGATCCGGCTGTGTCTTTCATCTTCGGTATTATTTAATGTTTCAAAGGAAAAGGCTACAAAAGATCTAATGGATGCATTAGGAAGTTGTATGAAAAACCCTCCGCCTCTAACAAGATATTTTTAATGAAAAAGTTGTTTAATATGAAGATGTCTGAAAATAGTTCAGTAGAAAATCATTTAAATGATTTCAATACGGTTGTGAATATGCTAGCTTCGCTTACAATAGAATTTGATGAAGAAGTTAGGGCTTTATTAATTTTGTGCTCTTTACCTGAAAGTTGGAATAGCCGGTAATAGTGGTAAGCAACTCGGTTCCAACTAACTCGAAGTTGAAGTTTGAGGATGTTGTAGGGGTGATTCTAAGTGAGGAAATGTGAAGAAAAGCTCGGGGAATCTTCTACTTCAAGGAATGCTTTGACAAAGTGGAAACTAGAGGGAGAAAGAAGAATAGAGGAAAGCTGTGGAAAATCGAAAGATCGGGCAACGTCAAAATCCAAGAGCAAGATTGTATGTTGGGCTGTGGAAAGTCTAGGCATGCAAAGAAGGATTGTTGGGAGCTTGGGACAAGAAGAAACAACAGGAAGAAAACAAGGAGGAAAATGTGGCATCGGGTAATGTATGTCAGGATACTTTGATTCTTTCTTTGCATAATATTACCGAATCTTGGGTTTTAGATTCGGGGATTCTTTTCATGCCACTCCACATAGGCATTATTTTGTTGCTTATGTTCAAGGGATTTTGGGCATGTTTTTCTTGGTGATGATGAGCCATAAAGTATAGTTGGAAAAGGTTATGTTCGAGTTAAGATACGAATGGGAATACATGGCTATTGAAGGATGTCGGACATGTGCCTACATTAAGGAGAAATTTAATATCGGCGGTGGCAATTGGGAAGTGATGGTTGTACTGTGATATTTACAGCTGATTCTTGGAAGGTCACCAAGGGTGCTCTTGTGGTCGTAAGAGGTAAGAAGGTTGGAACCTTGTATTTAACCACTGATAGTACTAATGATTGTAATCTTGTGGCTTGAGATGCGAGATACAACATTATGGCACTATAGGCTCACCATATGAGCCATAAGGGCATGAACATCATAAAGAATAATTTTCTTGGATAAACAGAAAAAGGTTTGGATTTACGTGAATGGGGTATCGAGAAAGGATGAACAAAACAATAATGGAACGTCTTAAGAGCATGAGGTTACATTCAAGACTACTTCTTTCTTTTTGGGCAGAAGCGGTAAGCACAAGTTGTGTACTTGATAAACAAAGGACCCTCAAGTGCCTTGGATGGAGGCATACCTAAGGAGGCATGGTATGGTAAGAAAGTTGATTATTCATTTCTTAGAGTATTTGGATGTGAAGTGTTTGTTCATATAGACAAGGATGATAGGACCAAGCTAGAGGCTAAATCGTAAAAATGTACTTTCAATGGTTATGGTGGTGATGACTTTGGATTTAAATGTTGGAGTAATAAGGACAAGAAAATCATTCGGTCTAGGGATGTGGTCTTTAATGAAAAAGTCATGTATAAGCAACAATTGCAAGAAAATAGGGAAGAATCCAAGAAATAATATGCAGTGATAGAGGATCTTCTAGATGGGACAAAGTGACCCATGAATCAGTTCACTCAACAGAACCCCAAACTCCTACAAAGTGAGGAGGTCTTCTAGGGTAGGAAAAGAACACGGACATTTTTATCCTTCTCTTTATTATTTATTACTCACTGATAGTGGAGAGCCAGAGAGGTTTGATGAAGCAATGCAGGTAGATTCCAGTAAGAAGTGGGAGCAAGCCATGGATGAGGAGCATAAGTCTCTCATGGAGAACCAGAGTTGGGATTTGGTGAAGCTACCAAAAGGAAAAAGAGCATTGCAGAACAAGTGGGTGTACATAGTTAAAGATGAAGGAGGAAAGAAAATATATAAGGCCCGGTTGGTGGTCAAGGGGTTTGCACAGAAACAAGGTATAGATTTTGATGATATTTTTTCTCCTGTAGTAAAAATGACTTCTATCAGAACTGTTCTTGGAATAGTAGCAGCAGAAGACTTGCACTTAGAACAGTTAGATGTAAAGACTACATTTCTCCATGGTGATTTGGAGGAGGAGCTATATATGCAGCAGCTAGAAGGATATGAAGTCAAAGGTAAAGAGGAGATGGTATGTAAACTAAAGAAGAGCCTGTATGGCCTAAAACAAGCTCCACGCCAATGGTATAAGAAGTTTGATAGTTTCATGATGGAGCAAGGTTATATTAGATGTCATTCGACAATTACGTGTATACAAAGAAATTTGAGGATGGAAGTTATATTATCCTATGTTTGTATGTTGATGACATGTTGGTTGCAGGTAAAACATGCAGAAATAAAAATCTTGAAGAAACAACTAAGTGAATCCTTTAATATGAAGGATTTGGGGGCAGCAGAAAAATTCTTGGTATGAGGATAACTTGGATAGGAAGGAACGGAAGCTGAACTTTATCTCGGGAAGAGTACATTAAGAAGTATTGGATAGGTTTAACATGTAGGATGATAAATTGTTTGGGACCCCTTTGGCGAGGCCATTTTAAGTTATCAAAGGAGCAGTGTCTGTTGGTTGGATATTTTGTCAAACCAAAATATGAGGTTCAACCACAGTACATGGGATTAAATCCCTCCTCAAAGATAGGTGAGGCTGCCTGTTTATTTCTAATCTAAAACACGGTAAACAATATATACAGTATTCACACTAATCTAACCATTGGGGGTTGGAATGAAATCCCGAAATCCACATTCACAGATTCAAGGGTATTTCTTTCTTAAATGAACTGGGTCGAAACTGTTACAATGAAAGAAGCGGCAATAGAAAGGAAATGGGAGAAACGTATTTTCTTTCGAGTAAACACAGAGCACGAAATAATCATACGAGTTTTAGATCACAAATATAATGTCCGAAATAATCAGAAACACTAAGATGCTATGCAAAGAATAGCTTAAGATCATGAACATAAGAACACTGTCTTAAGTAAGATATATTCCACAACACAAAGTCTGTAAAACGATATCAATTCCTATTCTTCAAAATGATTGAATGAAAACACAAAGTTTTTCTTCTTTCCAATAGCCCCTAAATATTCCAAAAAATCTCGACCCTTTTGGAATGCACAACATCCCTTATTTATAACAAAAGAAGTAGAGATAAAATAGGGCAGATCCTAAAAATTAGCGCTTCAACAAGAGTTCTGTTTTGCATGATTCTCACGCAGGAGATCAAGTCAAAACATGATTCAAAAATGTGACGAAACAGAAATGAAAAAGACATGTCGATTTCAAGATTGAAATGACATGAAACGCTGGGACTTAATCTGAATCATCATCTTTTGCTCCTTCCTCTTTTTCTTCCTCCTGCTGAGACTGTTTGCTCTGAAATTCCTGGAACTTTCGAATTATGCCTTGCATTTCGTTCTCATCAGGTGCAGTGGAATGATCATTCCAAATTTCGCAGGTTTCATGAACATCGCTGGCAGTGCCGGGAAGCTTTTTCAATCCTTTGCTGAGTTTTCTTAAGGCCTCCAAAGAATGCTCAATCTTTACCAACCGGTCCATCTTTTCAAGATCAAATCCGAGCATTGATTCATGCTGAACAGACTCTTGGAATTGTTTGAAGAGATCATCCGCTGATAGTATACCTGAATTTCCTACTGACACCTTTGAACAAATCTTCAGCAACTCTTCTTCTAAATCACTTTTCCCATCAATCAGTTTATCCCTTGATTCTCTCAACTTAGCGCAGGCTTCGTTGAGAATCTTCACCCTGAATCTGATGGCCTTGGTCAGCTGGAAATGCTTATCCGTATGAGGGAGAATACCTTCTTCAACCAAGAGATGTGCTGGTATTTGCTTTAACACTTGGAGAGCTTCATAAGTCAAATCAAGCTGTCCAATTTCTTGAGAAATCTCCTCATCCATCTTTTCTCCATCTTTCTGAATGTCTCCCACAGATTGATGAACTTTCACAACGCCTTGTATTACTTCCTTCCCTGTTGGAGCAACCTTTGGACCCATTCATCGACCACCCTTCCTTGTTTAGCAATCTTCTCAATTGTAGGCACTGATGAGAAATCGAATCCGACAGGAACAGAAGAAGGTGGTATGGATTCAAGGGGTTTTGAGAATTTAAGCAAAACCTCTGTCAACTGCTCCACTTTCTCCTTAAGCTCGTCTCTTTTTTCCTTTGTTTCTTTCAACTTTTGGCACAACACGTTTATGGAATCCCGTGCATCTTGTTGCGCCCCTTCTGCTGTCACTTTCCCTAGAGCCACCCTAGTTACCTGATAATCAGCAGCTGTTATATCATCTCTAGTTTTGTCAGCTGTGGGAGTGGCAATCTCTGAACTTATCTCCTGAAGCATCCACCAAAACCCTTGAAACTGTTTTGGGCTTCTTGGCCGACTTTGCAGTAGGAGCCTTGAGTGAGCTGAAATCAAAAGCTGGTATGGGCACAATCACCTTCCTCTTCCTCGAAGTTTGCTCGAGTAGCCATTGCGGCGTATCAGAGGAAGTTACACATGTTGTAGCAACTGGTATTCTACTCTCAAGAGGAGAAGATTCTACTATTGGAGGAGGAATAGTTACCAATGTGGTAGTAGATCCAATAAAAAGAGGCACAGGAGGAGGCGTGCTGATGATCACTTGGGTTCCAGCGGAGAGGGGTGAAAGCCCAGAGAAAATACTGGCCATGGTTGCAGAAGTAGATGGAGAATGAGGAGGTAGAAGTGGCTGTGAGGGAGGAGGTAGAAGTGGCTGTGAGGGAGGAGGTGCAGATTCAGACTCCAAAGCCTTGAATGCAAGAGATAAGGTCTCTCCAGTTGAGCAATCAGCAAATGGTGAAGACAGAAGCTGGCTTCCTCCTTCTTCCAAATTAATTTCTCCTATTTCTGGTGGTGTTGGTGATTCTGGCACATTCACCATTTCTACAGGAGAGACAATTGAAGAGATTTCTCTTTCTTTCCTCTTTTTGACAATCTTGACCTTTATAGGCACCTTAGAAGACTTTCTGTCCTTTTCCTTTTTGGAGGGCCCCGCCTCTAAAACAGCCAACTTTGAAAACTTATCATCTTTAAAATTCATTCCCCAAGAGGAGAGCCATGCTTTGGTGCGAGCAAGAATTAGAGCCGACCTATCTGTAATAGAGGCTTTTTCGCTGGCTGACCAATCAATAGGTGGGAAAACATATTGATCCTCCTTTAGTCCATCATAGGAAAGATCCAAAACACTTTCATTGTCACCTGTACCCTCTGGTAAATCAGCAAGCTCCAGTGTTTGAATCTCAGCAATAGTTAATCTGCTATGATCCTTTCTGCGAATAGCAACCTCATTACGCAGATCCACCCAAATATCCTCTATATTTGGCCTGTGCAAATGCTGGGTTCCATATGCCCTGAGCACTCCTCGGATATCAAAACCATCTCGAGGCTTCATATGCTTCTTTAATTTGTCCTGAAGTTCATGGACAACATTTTTGGCCTTTACTACCGTCGAGCAAGTGTATCTCCCAATAGAAATCGGGAAGGATACAACAGCCTTATGTTTGCTTTGTTGAAATTTATGAAAATCCAACAGCTGCCTAACCAACTCCATTAATATCAGTCTATCCCCTGGATATCGGGGCAGGCGAAAAGGATCTCCCGAGTACATGACCACCCGAAGATATGTAAACTTCTTGAATTGTACGAAGATACATCCCCATTTAGAAACTTCTGCCCAAGCCTCATCTGAGACTCTTGTCTTCTTCAGCTCAGGATTTATCCTGCAGATATTCTCATAGAAAAAGGCATCATTTACCCTCCTGAAATGATCTTTTGACCCCTTCTTTGTCAATTGAGGGAAGTATTGATAAACCTGATTCGCCGTTCTGCTTCCCTTAGTATCCAGCCCGGGATAGTTCCTCATCCCGGCTGCTGCGTATGTGACATATGATGACATATAAAATTTCCCAGTTGACAAGACCGTTGTCATTTGGGAATCAATCTCATTGCTAATGAGAGTACCCCAGTCAATCCCCTGCTGATTTTCCTTGATGATGATCATAAATTGATACATCCATCCTTGAAATACGTTTGATTCGGGCAAACCAAAGACCCGACTCAGCAGGGTGATGATGTCATTGATTTCTTGGATGAAATCACTCCTGGGGATAGTCCTTGGAAATCTGGACACAGCTGGCTTGGCCTTGATCAAGAACTTCTTGTTCACATGCTTGATACAGTCCTCCTGATCATTGTCCCAGGATTTCTGAGCTGACTTCATGTCCAACTCTCCATACTCGTCAAAATTAGGCAATTTGAGGAGATCATCAAAATAACCTCCATCTAATTTGACCACTACTTCACCTGATTGACCTCTCACAGAACGAGATGCCGAGTCATAACTGGATGCACAAGCCAAAATGAATTCTGGACACTGAGCAGACATGGGAAGAGCCGCTGCGAGAGGCAAACCACTATCAGCTATAGCTTTCATCCATGGAGTTTGGGAGGAACTCCTCACCCTACTCCAGAAGTCTTCCATGTCTATATTTCCAAGTTCTGTGTCTCTGATATCATAGTTGCAATCAATGTATGATGGAGATTCCGGCTTCTTGAACTTGTATTTCATTCTGCCAGACTTTTCGGCCTTTTCCTGAGATGGACCGGGATCCGACATGAAGAACGTTGAAGGGAGAAAGGTTCGAAGCTCAGGAGATGTTGTCTACCGTCAGAATTTCGATCTGCTGAATATGCCGGAAGAACAAAAGAGTCCGACACGCTGAGTAGGATGTCGGAATATCCTGAAAGTCCGATGTGTTGAAAATGTCGGAACTTCTGAAAAACCCGACACACTTGGTAATGCCGGAACTTTGGGAAAGCCTCGCACGTCTGATACTGTCGGAACTCAGGGAAAACCCGACACTTGCGTTGATGACGGGAACTCTGGGAAACCCGGCACTCACTGTGGAGATCGGAACTTTGAGAAACCTCGACGCCTCAAACTTTCGATACGCTTCAGGTCTTCGACTCTGCAAAACAATCTTCAAAACCCGAGAAGAAAAACAGGGTTTTTCATTGAATTCCAAAACATGTAATCTCCTTTTTTGTCATTCATGTTCCATGCATATAATAAAACTTGGAAGAAATAGCACCAAGTGGTAGTCTCAAAAGAGATAAACCCTAGAACCTAAAACCCTTTTCAAAATAACTCCAGAAAGAAGAAGGAAGGAAAACCCCAAAACTTGGCAAGAAATTGAGAAGAAACCACGTGCAATCGATCCATAAAAACCAAGAACAAAGAAGGAAAAGAGAAATACCTTCAATTGGAGAAATGGAAAACCGAAAACAGGTGATTCAATCGGGCAAAGCGAGCTTTCGGGTTTCGAAATCGGAAGAGCATGCGAAAAATCCATGAATTAAAAATAACTCCGGTAACAATGACGTGGAAATCCGTGTATTTATAAGAAAATTAGCAATTAATACACTTGGGCTCGGCACGTGCCAATTCACCGACAACTCGGCATGAATGCCATGTCATCATGTTTGAAAGGTCCGAAAACCCGACACGAGGGGACTTAGTGCAATTCGGGTTTCGGGTATCGGAAAGCATGAGGCAAAAAACATGAGGTGTTTAGATGTTACATGGCTCCGAAAACCCGATACAAAGGACTAAGCGGACTTCGGGTATCGGAAAGCATGAGGCTTAAAACATGTTTTGGATTAGGCATGTTCCGATGCGCCGGGAGTCCGAAAACCCGATTTTCTCAATACGAAGCGGATTTCGGGTTTCGGAAGACAGACGACATAAAGCATGTTAAAACTCATGTCGAGCTGCTCATAAAACCCGAAAACCCGATTTTCTCAATACGAGGTCAAAATGCCAAAGCAACTTCAAAAATTTCGTAGGGGTTATCTAATCATTTTATCGTGAACTCAAAACGGAGATAACAGCTGGCTCCAGCTGGGGACTTCCTTTGTAAAACCAAAGGAAGAGAACTCAGAATCTCTGGTCTCGCAGACCAGGGCCTTATCCATTGGGCTACGGAGTCAAGAAGAAAACCAAAACAAAACAAAACGGAGAAAGAAAGAAAACCAAAAGCAAACACACAACAAAAGTAAAATATGTACAATGCAAGAGAGCATCTTGCATTAATGGTGGAACAGCTTTAGATGTTGTCCACTGAAAGGCAACGGAGTAGTCCTCCATCCAGATATGATAGTAGGAAACTATTTTCGCCATTCAGCTGATGAATTTTGAAAGGTCCTTTCCACAAAGAATCAAACTTCCCATGCATTCCTTTTTGTTCTCTCCTTTTATCCCAAAGTAACACCAAATCTCCAATCTGAAAGTTACGCTGCTTTGATTTTTTGTCGAAAATTTTCTTCACTCTGCTCTGATGATCTGCAATGCGATCAATCACCTTAATTCGTTCCTCCTCTAGCCTGGCTAGATACATAACCCTCTTCTCGATAGCATTCTGAAAAGCCGCATCTTCAACCGCTTTTGCCAACTGCAAGGCCGGCAATTCTACTGAGATAGGAATTTCAGCATCAATCCCGTACAGCAATTGAAAAGGAGACATCCCTATGGCTCGCTTGGTGTGATCCGATCAGCCCACAACGCATCATACAATGCTTTGTGCCATGTCCTCTGATTTTCATCCACTAGTTTCCTGATTATGGTAACCAGGTTCTTGTTGCTGGATTCAGCTTGCCCATTACCCTGGGGATAATAATCAGATGAGTGAGCCAGAGTGATGCTGAATCCATAGCAAAACTCAGTTAACTCATGTGATGAGAAATTAGAAGCATTATCCGCTACAATCTTATGAGGTACACCGAATCTGACAATTATATTTTCCTTAAGGAACTTGCAAACAGCTTCAGAAGTTGCTTGCTTGATTGGTGCGGCTTCTACCCACTTGGTAAAGTAGTCTGTAGCAGTCAACACATAACTATGTCCAGCACTGGAAGTAGGATTCAATGTTCCGATGAAATCAATCCCCCATTGGCGAAAAGGTTCTTCAATCACCACAGGCTTCAGAGGAAGAGCTGCTAGCTTGGGGCGACCAACGAAATGTTGACAAGCCTCACACTTGGACACCCATTCTACTGAATCCCGGAAGAGAGTAGGCCAATAGTACCTGGCCCGTAGGATCTTATAAGCTGTCACAGAGGATGAAAAATGTCCTCCACAAGCTAGACTATGAAAGGACTCCAATAACTTTTCCTGTTGTGATTTATCAACACAACGCAGGAAAACACCATCTATACCTCTCTTGTATATTGCATTATTCCACAAAAGGTATTTTGCAGATCTCAGCTTGACGGTCCTCTTCTCCTTTTGATTTAAATGTGGAGGGCATTCACCATAAGTTAGGAAGAAAGCAATGTCCGTGTACCATTCATCGGTCGTACTTACAAAAAGCACCATGGGCAGCTCTGAAGAGGTGTCTTGAGTCTTTTCATACTCTGCTTCGGCATGATTTTCTGCAATTAATTGGCACAGGCCCCTTCCTCGTACCAACTTGGTAGGCCTGATGTCTAAATCATACTCCTGAACTTTAGCTATCCAGGTACCTCGTTGACTTCCCAGCTCTTGTTGAGTCAGAATGGATTTAACAGCAGTATCAGGAACGAGAACGCGAGTATGGGAATTCAGCACATAGTACCTGAAATGCTTCACCGCTCGCACCACCGCATAAGCATGTTTTTCAATCTGCGACATCTTCAATTCATGCTCCTTCAATGGACAGCTCATGAATGCGATGGGAGCTTCAATGCCTTCCCCATTTTCCTGCATCAGGATGGCTGACACTGTGTGAGCAGAAGCATAGCTATACATGATGAAATCTTTCTTGAAGTCTGGACATACTAAGATAGGAGCGGAAGCAACTGCCCTTTTGATTTCTTCAAATGAAAGCTTCCCTTCTGCACTCCATCTGAATGGGACTTTGCCTTTCATCATTCCAAGGATATCCTTGGTTTTGTCAGCGAAATCAGGTACAAATCTTCTCAAGAAATTAACTTTTCCGAAGAAAGAATGAACTCCGGTTTTACTTGTGGGTAAGGTAAGACTCTGAATGGCCTTTACCCTCTCTGGGTCAATTTTAGTTCCTTCTTTAGTCACAATATGACCCAGCAGCTTTCCTTCGGTCACCCCGAACATGGACTTCTTGGGATTCAAGTGAAATCCCATGACGCCTGCATCTCAAAAGTACTTGTTCTAAATGACCATAATGATCACTCCGTTTTTTAGAGAAAACGGTCAAGTCATCCAAATACACAACTATGACCTTGCCCATTAGATCTCTGAATGCCAAGTCCATAGCTCTCTGAAAAGTGGCTCCGGCGTTGATCAAGCCGAAAGGCATCCTTCTGTAAGCAAAGGTACCCCATGGGGTCGTGAAGGCCGTCTTGTGTTGATCCTCTGTGGTTACCTTGACTTGATTATACCCTGAGAATCCGTCGAGCATGGATAACATTTCTGATCCAGTAACAGTTTGTAATACCTGGTCCATGATAGGCAAGGGATAGTTATCCTTGAGCGAGGACTGATTCAAGTTCCGGAAGTCAACACAAATCCGGATCTCACCATTCTTCTTCCTGACAGGAACAATGTTTGCAATCCAAGTGGAGTGATGGATTGGGAAAATAATTCTGGCATCTAACATCTTCTGAATCTCTGCCAGGATAGTTCCTGAGATCTTGGGATTGTAATGCCTTTGCTTTTGTCTGTACGGCTTCACATCAGGTTTCAAAGGGATACTGTGTTGTACATCTTTGGGCTTGAAGGATTTCAAATCCGCATAAGACCAGGCCATCACATCGATGTATTTCTTCAAAAGCGAAGTGAATCTCACCTTCTCTTCGGGAGAACAACATTTCCCAACATTCACCATCCGAGGTTGATCAAACGAACCTAGATTGATTTGATCTACTTCAGAGGAAGAAGCTCCTTCGACTTGCCTTTTATTTTGGATAAAACGATCATGCTTATCAAACAAGCCCTCCAAAGAAACCAAACCTTTGGGTATCTTGTT
The DNA here is from genome assembly GCA_018340775.1 of Taxus wallichiana var. yunnanensis. Taxonomy (NCBI): domain Eukaryota; kingdom Viridiplantae; phylum Streptophyta; class Pinopsida; order Cupressales; family Taxaceae; genus Taxus; species Taxus wallichiana. The sequence continues at coordinate 539,985,774 of CM031239.1, forward strand.
GCCTTTCAGCTGGATATATTCTCCATCAACCTCCTGATATGGATCTGAAATAGTTTCACGGAAGGCTGATTCTGAACCTTCAAAATATAACTCACTGAAATTGTCAGCCTTTTCTAGAAAAGCCAACACCTGTCGATCATCATTGAACACTTGCCAATGAGTTGCATTATCTGGGATACTGGGACGATATACAATCTCAATAGAGTATGTATCTTGCTTGAACTGAGGATGAGGAAGAAGAAGAGATGCAGATACGGCCAAAGAATCAGCCTTGTCATTATAATCTCTTAAAACTGCCTTAATAGAAAATGCATCAAAGCATTCTATACTATCCCAAACTTTATTTCGGTAATGTTTCAACCGATCATTTTTACCTGATATATACCCCTGACCTGATTGACAATCAGCTCTGCATCTCCCTGAACCTTGAGATTTCGGATTCCCTTCTGTCTGGCCAATTCTAATCCTAATAACAAGGCTTCATATTCGGCCGTGTTATTAGTATTATCAAATTGCAACTTGTAAGCTGATGGGAAAATCTCGGAGCTAGGAGATATAAGGACAACACCAGCCCCTGATCCAGAGGCTGAGCAGCTACCATCAAATTCGAGTGTCCAAATAGCATTGGGATCTTCTTCTTCAACATCTACGATGGGTATCTCTGAAGTCATGAAGTAATTTCCAAAGCTAGCATCTTCGAAAAGAATCTGAGCTTTTGGATCATCTGATTTGGTCACCAAATACCTTGCCTGTGGTTCAGGATGAAGAACCTGATGAACCCCATTGACCGGGATCTTAGCTTTGGTCCAATCCATGTCAATCTCTCCTCCGACGTCTTTACAAAATCCTCTACCCAAGAGGATACCGTAAGCTGCAGGAATGTCAGCAACCAGAATAGTCATTTTCACTCTCTTCTCAGGGAAGGCAACAAATGCAAACTGTGCATCTTTGATTTGACCTATCAAAGGGACTTGTTTAGTTTCCATAGAATAGCACCGTCCATATGACTTAGTCAAAGTAAGTCCGAGGGCATGGGCCACTTTTGTGGGCATAACATTATCAGAAGCCCCTGAGTCGATGATGTAATTGCTGAGTTTAAACCCATTTATAAGTAGAGACAAATAAAATGGTTCAATCTTTCCTGAGGAAGACGTAGAGGTCAGATTATTCTGTGGTGGAAGTTGAACAGGATTTGGAAGGAGACCTTTGGAAGGTGATGGAATGACCGCTTTACTCCTGATGAACTTGGCCAGCTTTTCAAACTGTTCAGGATTCGACTGAAGGTATTCTGCCTCTGACATTTGAATTTTGGTTCTCTTTGCATGATCAATAATGTCAAAAGCAGTATAAGAAGGAATGATGGTAGGCTCAGATCTAATTACATGAGCTTGTGCCGAGGCACTGATCTTAGGAGAAGGAGAATAAGGAGCAGCTGCCTTTTTGGTAACCTCTCTTTCGGTTGCCCAAATAGGGGTACCCCTCTTAACTATAGATATGGGAGGATCCTTATTCTTCTCCTTAGTGTTTTCAAGAGGTTTTCTGGGATTCTGAGATTGGGACCGAGTGAAGACAGCAAATGATTGACCATCTGGCGCACATTCATCTTCATCGTATTCCAAATACCCAATGCTGGAGTCGCCAGCTGACTCATCATAAGACTCATCAGCATATCCTGAAGCTTCGAAAGCCTCATGGGATTCTTGTTCTTCTGGTTCATCTTCTTCATCAAGTATTTCCACTGCTGCATTGATGGGAGGAGCTTCAATTGCTAGTCTCGGTTGAGCAGGAGTTAACCGTGGCCTATCTCTGACAGGTGCACCATTGTTATTATTGAAATTCCGCCTAGGTATATCCCGATACGGAACATTGCTCACCTGCTGGGACATTTGCTTCTTTAAAGCAATCAAATCATTAGCCATTTTTTGAAACATAGGATCTAGTGTTACCTTGAGAAGAACCTTGATTTTTGAGTTTGGGTATGTCTTTCTTGATCCTTCCGGCCAAGATAAGATCATCCTCTATTTCAGTAGCTGTTGACTGAGCAGTAGCCAAATCTGGGATAACCGACCTTCTTAATAAAAAGCTTATATCAGGAGGTTGAGCATTGATGAAGAAGCATTTTTGGTTTTCCAGAGTAGGTACAGCTATTTCTGGAATCTTCCGGATCAGCTTGTTGAACTTTGCCACGAATTCCCGCATAGGTTCATGTGATTCCTTCTTCATATGCGTGAGCTGAGCTAACAATGCATGGGAATCTTCGGCTGGTTTGAAATGTGCTTCGAACTTAGTCCGCATGGTAGCCCAGTTTGGGATGCATGCATTCGGGAGGTGATAAAACCATTCACTGCTACACCCTGCAACGTTTCAACGAAGAGTCAGACGGAGACATCTTTGTGGGCTACTCCGAGAACACCACATGCAACAAAGAAAGATGCTATGTGCTCGTCAGGATGCTGCTTCCCATCCCCGTTGAACTTAGGAATGTTTTTACGCGATCCACGTGGTAACTCATTCAATGGAGGAGTCAAAGAAAGAGGACCAATAACTGCACCCCAAGGCACAGGTTGAACCGCCATCCTTCTGAAAAGAGTGCGTACAGGGATCCGAGTATTAGACAAGAGTAGCGCATGACAAGTTGCAGATGCTTCCCCTTCCACAGGGATCCGGTTTCTCCGAACAGGTGAAGAACTTCTGGTTCGATTAGAGACAATGCTGTTGGGAGAAAGACTGAAATTGTGCTGTTGCAGTAACTCAAAGAGTGGATCAATTTCACCTTGAGCTCGGCGGGACCGAGTGAAGATCTTCCTGGCCAGCTTGAACTGAAAGGAGATCTTGTTGAAAAATAAGGCAAATACGGAGTCGCCAAACACCGAGAGGATAAGCTTTATACTATAGATCCGTAGTCCCCAGCGGAGTCGCCAAAAACTGTTGGTTGGATATTTTGTCAAACCAAAATATGAGGTTCAACCACAGTACATGGGATTAAATCCCTCCTCAAAGATAGGTGAGGCTGCCTGTTTATTTCTAATCTAAAACACGGTAAACAATATATACAGTATTCACACTAATCTAACCATTGGGGGTTGGAATGAAATCCCGAAATCCACATTCATAAATTCAAGGGTATTTCTTTCGTAAATGAACTGGGTCAGAAACTGTTACAATGAAAGAAGCGGCAATAGAAAGGAAATGGGAGAAACGTATTTTCTTTCGAGTAAACACAGAGCACGAAATAATCATACGAGTTTTAGATCACAAATATAATGTCCGAAATAATCAGAAACACTAAGATGCTATGCAAAGAATAGCTTAAGATCATGAACATAAGAACACTGTCTTAAGTAAGATATATTCCACAACACAAAGTCTGTAAAACGATATCAATTCCTATTCTTCAAAATGATTGAATGAAAACACAAAGTTTTTCTTCTTTCCAATAGCCCCTAAATATTCCAAAAAATCTCGACCCCTTTTGGAATGCACAACATCCCTTATTTATAACAAAAGAAGTAGAGATAAAATAGGGCAGATCCTAAAAATTAGCACTTCAACAAGAGTTCTGTTTTGCATGATTCTCACGCAGGAGATCAAGTCAAAACATGATTCAAAAATGTGACGAAACAGAAATGAAAAAGACATGTCGATTTCAAGATTGAAATGACATGAAACGCTGGGACTTAATCTGAATCATCATCTTTTGCTCCTTCCTCTTTTTCTTCCTCCTGCTGAGACTGTTTGCTCTGAAATTCCTGGAACTTTCGAATTATGCCTTGCATTTCATTCTCATCAGGTGCAGTGGAATGATCATTCCAAATTTCGCAGGTTTCATGAACATCGCTGGCAGTGCCGGGAAGCTTTTTCAATCCTTTGCTGAGTTTTCTTAAGGCCTCCAAAGAATGCTCAATCTTTACCAACCGGTCCATCTTTTCAAGATCAAATCCGAGCATTGATTCATGCTGAACAGACTCTTGGAATTGTTTGAAGAGATCATCCGCTGATAGTATACCTGAATTTCCTACTGACACCTTTGAACAAATCTTCAGCAACTCTTCTTCTAAATCACTTTTCCCATCAATCAGTTTATCCCTTGATTCTCTCAACTTAGCGCAGGCTTCGTTGAGAATCTTCACCTGAACCTGATGGCCTTGGTCAGCTGGAAATGCTTATCCGTATGAGGGAGAATACCTTCTTCAACCAAGAGATGTGTTGGTATTTGCTTTAACACTTGGAGAGCTTCATAAGTCAAATCAAGCTGTCCAATTTCTTGAGAAATCTCCTCATCCATCTTTTCTCCATCTTTCTGAATGTCTCCCACAGATTGATGAACTTTCACAACGCCTTGTATTACTTCCTTCCCCTGTTGGAGCAACCTTTGGACCCATTCATCAACCACCCTTCCTTGTTTAGCAATCTTCTCAATTGCTAGGCACTGATGAGAAATCGAATCCGACAGGAACAGAAGAAGGTGGTATGGATTCAAGGGGTTTTGAGAATTTAAGCAAAACCTCTGTCAACTGCTCCACTTTCTCCTTAAGCTCATCTCTGTTGTCCTTTGTTTCTTTCAACTTTTGGCACAACACGTTTATGGAATCCTGTGCATCTTGTTGCGCCCCTTCTGCTGTCACTTTCCCTAGAGCCACCCTAGTTACCTGATAATCAGCAGCTGTTATATCATCTCTAGTTTTGTCAGCTGTGGGAGTGGCAATCTCTACGAACTTATCTCCTGAAGCATCCACCAAAACCCTTGAAACTGTTTTGGGCTTCTTGGCCGACTTTGCAGTAGGAGCCTTGAGTGAGCTGAAATCAAAAGCTGGTATGGGCACAATCACCTTCCTCTTCCTCGGAGTTTGCTCGAGTAGCCATTGTGGCGTATCAGAGGAAGTTACACATGTTGAAGAATCGGTATTCTACTCTCAAGAGGAGAAAATTATACTATGGAGGAGGAATAGTTACCAATGTGGTAGTAGATCCAATAAAAAGAGGCACGTGAGGAGGGGCGTGTTGATGATCACTTGGGTTCCAGCGGAGAGGGGTGAAACCCAGAGAAAATACTGGCCATGGTTGCAGAAGTAGATGGAGAATGAGGAGGTAGAAGTGGCTGTGAGGGAGGAGGTGCAGATTCAGACTCCAAAGCCTTGAATGCAAGAGATAAGGTCTCTCCAGTTGAGCAATCAGCAAATGGTGAAGACAGAAGCTGGCTTCCTCCTTCTTCCAAATTAATTTCTCCTATTTCTGGTGGTGTTGGTGATTCTGGCACATTCACCGTTTCTACAGGAGAGACAATTGAAGAGATTTCTCTTTCTTTCCTCTTTTTGACAATCTTGACCTTTATAGGCGCCTTAGAAGACTTTCTGTCCTTTTCCTTTTTGGAGGGCCCCGCCTCTAAAACAACCAACTTTGAAAACTTATCATCTTTAAAATTCATTCCCCAAGAGGAGAGCCATGCTTTGGTGCGAGCAAGAATTAGAGCCGACCTATCTGTAATAGAGGTTTTTTCGCTGGCTAACCAATCAATAGGTGGGAAAACATATTGATCCTCCTTTAGTCCATCATAGGAAAGATCCAAAACACTTTCATTGTCACCTATACCCTCTGGTAAATCAACAAGCTCCAGTGTTTGAATCTCAGCAATAGTTAATCTGCTATGATCCTTTCTGCGAATAGCAACCTCATTACGCAGATCCACCCAAATATCCTCTATATTTGGCCTGTGCAAATGCTGGGTTCCATATGCCCTGAGCACTCCTCGGATATCAAAACCATCTCGAGGCTTCATATGCTTCTTTAATTTGTCCTGAAGTTCATGGACAACATTTTTGGCCTTTACTACCGTCGAGCAAGTGTATCTCCCAATAGAAATCGGGAAGGATACAGCAGCCTTATGTTTGCTTTGTTGGAATTTATGAAAATCCAACAGCTGCCTAACCAACTCCATTAATATCATCTATCCCCTGGATATCGGGGCAGGCGAAAAGGATCTCCCGAGTACATGACCACCCGAAGATATGTAAACTTCTTGAATTGTATGAAGATACATCCCCATTTAGAAACTTCTGCCCAAGCCTCATCTGAGACTCTTGTCTTCTTCAGCTCAGGATTTATCCTGCAGATATTCTCATAGAAAAAGGCATCATTTACCCTCCTGAAATGATCTTTTGACCCCTTCTTTGTCAATTGAGGGAAGTATTGATAAACCTGATTCGCCGCTCGCTTCCTTAGTATCCAAATGGGATAGTTCCTCATCCCTACTGCTGGCCGCAGATGTGACATATGATGACATATAAAATTTCCCAGTTGACAAGACCGTTGTCATTTGGGAATCAATCTCATTGCTAATGAGAGTACCCCAGTCAATCCCCTGCTGATTTTCCTTGATGATGATCATAAATTGATACATCCATCCTTGAAATACGTTTGATTCGGGCAAACCAAAGACCCGACTCAGCAGGGTGATGATGTCATTGATTTCTTGGATGAAATCACTCCTGGGGATAGTCCTTGGAAATCTGGACACAGCTGGCTTGGCCTTGATCAAGAACTTCTTGTTCACATGCTTGATACAGTCCTCCTGATCATTGTCCCAGGCTTTCTGAGCTGACTTCATGTCCAACTCTCCATACTCGTCAAAATTAGGCAATTTGAGGAGATCATCAAAATAACCTCCATCTAATTTGACCACTACTTCACCTGATTGACCTCTCACAGAATGAGACGCCGAGTCATAACTGGATGCACAAGCCAAAATGAATTCTAGACACTGAGCAGACATGGGAAGAGCCGCTGCGAGAGGCAAACCACTATCAGCTATAGCTTTCATCCATGGAGTTTGGGAGGAACTCCTCAACCTATTCCAAAAATCTTCCATGTCTATATTCCCGAGTTCGGTGTCTCTGATATCATAGTTGCAATCAATGTATGATGGAGATTCCGGCTTCTTGAACTTGTATTTCATTCTGCCAGACTTCTCGGCCTTTTCCTGAGATGGACCAGGATCCGACATGAAGAACGTTGAAGGGAGAAAGGTTCGAAGCTCAGGAGATGTTGTCTACCGTCAGAATTTCGATCTGCTGAATATGCCGGAAGAACAAAAGAGTCCGACACGCTGAGTAGGATGTCGGAATATCCTGAAAGTCCGATGTGTTGAAAATGTCGGAACTTCTGAAAAACCCGACACACTTGGTAATGCCGGAACTTTGGGAAACCTCGCACGTCCGATCATGTCGAAATTGTGGAAAACCCAACACTTGCGTTGATGACGGAACTCGGGAAACCCGAACTCATTTGTGGAGATCAGAACTTTGAGAAACCTCGACGCCTCAAAATTTCGATACGCTTCAGGTGTTCGACTCTACAAAACAATCTTCAAAACCCGAGAAGAAAAACAGGGTTTTTCATTGAATTCCAAAACATGCAATCTCCTTTTTTGTCATTCATGTTCCATGCATATAATAAAACTTGGAAGAAATAGCACCAAGCGGTAGTCTCAGAAGAGATAAACCCTAGAACCTAAAACCCTTTTCAAAATAACTCCAGAAAGAAGAAGGAAGGAAAACCCCAAAACTCCGGCGAGAAATTGAGAAGAAACCACGTGCAATCGATCCGTAAAAACCAAGAACAAAGAAGGGAGAAAGAAATACCTTCAATCGGAGAAATGGAAAATCGAAAACAGGCGATTCAATCGGGCAAGGCGAGTTGTCGGGTTTCGAAATCGGAAGAGCAGGCGCGAAAAATCCACGAATTAAAAATAACTCCGGTAACAATGACGTGGAAATCCGCGTATTTATAAGAAAATTAGCAATTAATACACTTGGGCTCAGCACGTGCCAATTCACCGACAACTCGGCATGAATGCCATGTCAGCATGTTTGAAAGGTCCGAAAACCCGACACAAGGGGACTTAGTGCAATTCGGGTTTCGGGTATCGGAAAGCATGAGGCATAAAACATGAGGTGTTTAGATGTTACATAGCTCCGAAAACCCGATACAAAGGACTAAGCGGACTTCGGGTATCGGAAAGCATGAGGCGTAAAACATGTTTTAGGTAAGGCATGTTCCGATGCACCGGAGGTCCGAAAACCCGATTTTCACAATAGGAAGCGGGTTTCAGGTTTCGGAAGACAGACGACATAAAGCATGTTAAAACTCATGTCGAGCTGCTCATAAAACCCGAAAACCTGATTTTCTCAATACGAGGTCAAAATGCAAAAGCAACTTCAAAAATTTCGTAGGGGTTATCTAATCGTTTTATCATGAACTCAAAACGGAGATAACATGTCCCAAAGACAGAGAAGGAAAGAAACCAGATGTCCAAGGTACCTTACTCATCAGCAAGCAGTTTGATGTATGCTATGGTGTGCAATAGGCCTGATATTTCCCATGAAGTGGGAGCTATGAGTAGATTTATGAGTGATCCAGTAAAGAGCATTGGCAAGCGGTAAAGTGGATACTTCGATATTTGAGAGGGACCATGGGAATAGTTTTCTACTACTAAAGTGGATTAGATACCACCTTACATGGTTATGTAGATTCAGACATGGTTGGAGATGTAGACAACAGGAGGAGCACGACAGGTTATATTTATACTGTAAGTGGGACAACAGTGAGCTGGATTTCACGACTACAGAAGCTGGTGGCTTTGTCAACCACGAGAGGTTGAGTATGTTGCTGCCACAGAGGCAAGAAAAGAGATGATTTGGTTACAACAATTGCTTGAGGAGTTGGGGCATAAGTAGGAGGAATGTAAGTTGCATAGTGATAGTCAGAGTGCTATACACCTAGCTAAGAAATTTTCTTTCCACTCCAGGATGAAGCATATACAGTTGAGATATCACTTCATCAGGACAACTTTAGAGGAAGATAAGTTGAAGTTGGAGAAGATTCATACTAGTCAAAATCCTGCAGACATGATGACCAAGGTGGTCACAAGGGATAAACTAAAGCTATGTTCAGCTTTGGTTGGCCTTTGCGGATGACAATGAAGGGTTAAGAAGCTTGCTCGGTGGAAATTAGTCTCCAAGTGGGAGATTGTTATGTTTGTGGAGCCTATTTTCATGTTAGAGTATGGTACACCTTCCATGTGTTACACTCGGGTAATGGGTAACCGTTATGGGCTATTTTGGGCCCATGTTTTTT